>CM060632.1:2990550-3068050 GCA_030578275.1 Meda fulgida | reverse complement strand
AGATTTATAACATAAATCATCAATAAACCTACGTCAACACAGGGGAATACATCAATATGTTTCTAAATAAAAGTCCATTGCTGGTGGCCTCTGCAGGAATTTATTATAAATAATACATAATGTACATATTTATTTTAACAGTGTTGTACTATAAAAACATATGATTACTTGCTTTTGCTACTTTATTTACAAAAAATTACTGCCTCATGTATTTTAAGTCATTAGAAAGTGTAAGATTGGAAAAACTAGAAGGACTTTAAGAGAAGACCACTCTCTGAGAAAACAAAGGAAATGAACATTTGAACTCCCCATCATGCACTACTGAGACGAAGGTCTCACCTCCCTCCTCCTCATCTACACTTCTCTCCCCCATTCTTCATCCTGGCAGAGATCTCCCAAACTCACACAAGATCTAAATGGTTTAATGTGAATGATTATCATACATGTTTGGTATTATTTGAAATGTCTCGGCGCGACTGGTACAAATGTCTCATTCCCAAAGACGTAAAGCAAAAGATAATAAAGTTCTAAGGAAGTTTAGAAATATCTTCCACACTGGAGGGTGTGTCTTTGAGTTAACACCTCCTGACCATTTGACTGAATGCTAATTTTCCACTGCTAGCAAATGGTGATTTACAGGTAAATTTCCACTGTGGATGAGGCTTAGATTTGAAATGAGGTCTGGGTATATAATGAAACGCAGCGAGAGCTCGGGGGCTTTTCTGTATTTGAGATCGGCCCGTGAGGCTGAGAGTTGCGAGACTCTCAGCCACACGCATTTCTTGTCGGGTAAACTTTTTCCTCTTTGTTCTAGAGCATTTGAGGTTTTGCATTGATTATCTTTGAATTGATTATGAAATTGTAATGATACATTTACCTGACATATTAAATTGTAAACGTTTGATTTTACTCTGATTGACTCTGAGTTTGTTCTCCCAAGGAGATTATCGGATTCGTATGCTCCCGCAAGACTGGTCAGATTGGCGACGGCTGATACTTTGTCACTAATTCAAGTGTACTTGTTTTGTAGAGACGGGGCATTCTGTTTAGGGTAGCTAACGTGCTACTTGACCAACCTAAATTTGGGTACGTCTATTTTACCTCTGTCTTAATTTAAAGTAACTTTAGATAAGTGTACGTGAGAAATCACGGGCTTGGCCAGTCTAAACTATTATGAGGGAAGTACTGTTGGTCAACTCATACCTATAATAGGGCCAAAACCTCTACTAAAGTATAACTATTGAATTAAGTTCAAGTGTATGCAACTCAAGGGGACTAAACGAAAAGTATCTCTGATTGTGTTTTGGGTGAATCCGACCGTCTGAGATATTAGTCAAAAACCTCTGTTTAGTGACGAAACTGACGAGATTGTGATCGTGAGACCCGCAGAAGATGCGAGGACCTCTGAGCGGCGTAGTTTCCTAATCTGAACGGGTAAAACATAATTAAAGAGTTTAAAAAGAATAATCAAACATTCGCTCACTTTTAATGATACCCAGATATCATTAAAACCCTTTTCATTTATGGAGTCAGATGAAATAACGAGTAAATACATAAGACAAAATGTATTGAATTTAACCAAAATACTTTGCCTCGAGAAAAGACAGTAACACACAGAGAACTTCACCGCTAATTCGAATACCGTCATTGGATCGAGTTAAGATGGCCTTACAAAAGGCTATTGTTTCTTTAGGTCTGTTCATATAACCACAAAAAAATAACCGATCGCTCGATTAATTGTCAAAATATTCAACCGTTTACTGGATTACCTAAATAATCGTTAGTGACAGCCCTTTCAACAACAATTGCTAGTAAAAAGCCAATGTTTCCCTGCCATAGGTAACAATGACATTTACTGTTTAAATATGATCATCAGGCTTTTGAGGAAGGATTATTTGTTCATCTCTCAATCATCATTGTATTGCATTGCATTATAGGTTTTAAAATTACAGAGCTTTGATCATAAAACTAAGCATTTAAATCTAATCTTAATAAGACATTTTATTGGCAGATATTGATATGTAAATGCATTTAATAAAAGTAGTCCTTTATAATGTTATAAACATCTCACTGATTTACATTACAAGCACCCAAATTTAATCTTACGTTTTTGTCCATATACTGTAAATTTCAGCAATTGCACCAAATTGCATATTTTTGCTCGGTTTGATCCTCTGTATAAACCTGAGTTTTTTTTCTCCTCCATATATTCTCCATAATGAGCCGTAAAATTTTGATTAAAAAAAAAAATATATATATATATTATTTCATATGTCAGGCTTCACAGGGTTAAAAATGTAACACTTGCACAGAATAAAGCAGACATAAGTCACTCACACAAACTTATAGGGGCTGTTTACACCTGGACACTTCATGTATTTCTCAGATCTGATAGCTATCCGATCGTGAAAACACCAGGAGTAAATTTCCTCCGAAACGCATTCGAGAAGGATTTAAATGCAATCGCTCAAATGACCCATTTCAGGGGGAATGCAGCCAAAATTAGAGCTATAGAAATGTATCTTCAGATTACAAATACAGCTTCATATTATGAGAATGCTACTTTCTACGACCTTTATGTAGTCATGGCGAGATTAGGTTCCTCCAATCTATAATCAAGAAAACGGCAGTGAGGAATCGTTACTTAGAATCAACTCCCATTGATTCCAGAACTAAGAATCGGAATTGGACTCGATTCCAAAAATTTCGGTCATTGATTTTGAAATTAGCTGATGATCAATAAAACCCAGCTCAGATCTGTTGCTTTCGGTGACATGAACTCCATTAAATCTGCATATAGCGCGGGAACTGAAGATCGGATTTATATCCAAAAACCCATTTATGTGACCAGGTGTAAATGGAGTTGTTTTGATACATCAGACCGCTATCCGATCTGAGAAAGCGCATGAAGTGGCCAGGAGTAAACAGGCCTGGTGTGTTTTCTGGACTACGAAAGCACTAACCTCGGTGCCGACGGTGGGCTGAACCCCGGCATGGGTCGAGCCGGGAGGAGGACCACCATACTTGCGCTGGCCCGTCGTCACATCGAGCGTATAGCCGGTTCTCTCCAGCAAAGCCTGAAGAGGTAGAAAATAAAACTCGACCGTGAGACAGTTCATGAAGTTACTGTATGAGCAGAAACAGAAAAATCAATGAACAAGCAATAGTAAGTAACTTGCCTTGATTTTGGCCTCATCTGGTCCTTTAGTGGAGTCTGACACTTTGGTCCCCTGTTTCTCCCTCTGCCTGTATGTCTTCATCACGCCACAGAGGAACGCACTTTTATTCTGTTCAAAACATGAGCAATAGGTGAGCAGGAGTGTGTTTGTGTGCCTACGGTGAGCAGGATTGTGTTTGTGTGCCTACGGTGAGCAGGATTGTGTTTGTGTGCCTACGGTGAGCAGGAGTGTGTTTGTGTGCCTACGGTGAGCAGGAGTGAGCAGGAGTGTGTTCTACAGTGAGCCGGAGTGTGTTTGTGTGCCTACAGTGAGCAGGAGTGTGTTTGTGGGCCTACAGTGAGCAGGAGTGTGTTTGTGGGCCTACAGTGAGCAGGAGTATGTTTGTGTGCCCACAGTGAGCAGGAGTGTGTTCTACAGTGAGCAGGAGTGTGTTTGTGGGCCTACAGTGAGCAGGAGTGTGTTTGTGTGCCTACAGTGAGCAGGAGTGTGTTTGTGGGCCTACAGTGAGCAGGAGTGTGTTTGTGTGCCTACGGTGAGCAGGAGTGTGTTCTACAGTGAGCAGGAGTGTGTTCTACAGTGAGCAGGAGTGTGTTTTACAGTGAGCAGGAGTGTGTTCTACAGTGAGCAGGAGTGTGTTTGTGTGCCTACAGTGAGCAGGAGTGTGTTTGTGTGCCTACGGTGAGCAGGAGAGTGTTTGTGTGCCTACGGTGAGCAGGAGTGTGTTTGTGTGCCTACGGTGAGCAGGAGAGTGTTTCTGTGCCTAGAGTGAGCAGGAGTGAGCCTACGGTGAGCAGGAGAGTGTTTGTGTGCCTACGGTGAGCAGGAGTGTGTTTGTGTGCCTACGGTGAGCAGGAGTGTGTTTGTGTGCCTACGGTGAGCAGGAGAGTGTGTGCCTACGGTGAGCAGGAGAGTGTTTGTGGGCCTACAGTGAGCAGGAGTGTGTTTGTGTGCCTACAGTGAGCAGGAGTGTGTTTGTGTGCCTACGGTGAGCAGGAGTGTGTTTGTGGGCCTACAGTGAGCAGGAGTGTGTTTGTGGGCCTACAGTGAGCAGGAGAGTGTTTGTGTGCCTACGGTGAGCAGGAGAGTGTTTGTGTGCCTACAGTGAGCAGGAGTGTGTTTGTGTGCCTACGGTGAGCAAGAGTGTGTTTGTGTGCCTACGGTGAGCAGGAGAGTGTTTGTGTGCCTACGGTGAGCAGGAGTGTGTTTGTGTGCCTACGGTGAGCAGGAGTGTGTTTGTGTGCCTACGGTGAGCAGGAGAGTGTTTGTGTGCCTACGGTGAGCAGGAGTGTGTTTGTGTGCCTACGGTGAGCAGGAGAGTGTTTGTGTGCCTACGGTGAGCAAGAGT
This sequence comes from Meda fulgida, assembly GCA_030578275.1. Lineage (NCBI taxonomy): Eukaryota > Metazoa > Chordata > Actinopteri > Cypriniformes > Leuciscidae > Meda > Meda fulgida. Next base: position 3,063,526 of record CM060632.1, on the reverse strand, counting down.
GTGTTTGTGTGCCTACGGTGAGCAGGAGTGTGTTTGTGTGCCTACGGTGAGCAGGAGAGTGTTTGTGTGCCTACGGTGAGCAGGAGTGTGTTTGTGTGCCTACAGTGAGCAGGAGTGTTTGTGTGCCTACGGTGAGCAGGAGAGTGTTTGTGTGCCTACAGTGAGCAGGAGTGTTTGTGTGCCTACGGTGAGCAGGAGAGATTTTGTGTGTCTAGTGCCTACAGTGAGCAGGAGTGTGTTTGTGTGCCTACGGTGAGCAGGAGTGTGTTTGTGTGCCTACGGTGAGCAGGAGTGTGTTTGTGTGCCTACGGTGAGCAGGAGTGTGTTTGTGTGCCTACGGTGAGCAGGAGTGTGTTTGTGTGCCTACGGTGAGCAGGAGTGAGCAGGAGTGTGTTCTACAGTGAGCAGGAGTGTGTTTGTGTGCCTACAGTGAGCAGGAGTGTGTTTGTGGGCCTACAAGTGCGTATCCTTGTAAAACCAGTGTTCATTTGGTCAGCAAATTTTGATTTAGTTTTAGTCATAGTCTTTTGACTAAAATGCCATTTAGTTTTGGTAATATTTTAGTCATCTGAATTGTTTGTTTCAATCAACGAAATAACAAGATTTTAGTCGATTAAACCTACAGTAGATTTTGTACTAAAATATAATGAGTTTGGTTAAATTGTAATGCATTCATTTAGAATTTCTCCTAAATTCCCAAACCCGGTATATACTCCCGGAGAAAACGTCTATTAAGCTGTTAGAATGAATGGTTTTAAAGTTTGAACATGCAATACAGACACAGATTTAGCTACTTTTATGACACGTGTACCAAGCGCATGCTAACTCATGCCCCGCCAGTTAGATCAACACGTTACGATTCAAATGTGCGCATCTGCCACAAACGCAGGACATCCGCTCTGACTGGATCTCTTCCCAAATCATCCCTACCTAACATTTGTGTCTAGTTTTTATTCGCTAAAAAAAATGTCAATAGATTTGTCTGTTTTTGTCATTCAAAACTGGTTTTTATTTAGTTATCGTCTCGTTTTCGCCTGTGAAAAAAAGGCGTTGACGAAATTAACAAAATAACGGCAACATTTTCCTATTTACATGTTGTGATTTGTATAGACACAGTGTGTACAAATAACAAGGTCATATGAAGCACAGGCATCTTCTAATCGTATACATACTGGGAACTATATTCTCAGAAGGCGATGCACTGCTACTTGGGCGGAGTGATTATGTCACTTATTGGGAGCAGTATGCTAGCTGGAGCCGTTTACCTCCAGTTTTTGTGCTAAGCTAGGCTAGCGGTGTGCGCGTCAGAGAGTTACGGCACGCACGGAGATGAGAAGGGGATGTATGGACTTATCTAACTCTGGGGGATACGGGGAATAAGCTAAAGTCCCAAAAAAGTCGGCGTGTTCCTTTGCAAAAGGAGTTGCAAAAATTGCGGGAACTTGCAAAAATTGCGGTTTGATGAAAAAGAGAAAAAAAGTGATTCCCCAACAACTGCTTATTTTTGTCTGCAAAAATGCGGACTTCATCACGGCTTCATCGCGGGGTTTGCAGCTTTTGGATGATGTTCACGTCGCGTAACTACGTCACTTCATAACGTTCCCATGGCAAGAGGGGCGAACAGCTGCTCTTGTGTGAAGTAAACAATATTTTTCAACTTTCTGCTTTGATATATGTGACATTTTTGCAACGAAAATGCGGGGATTATGAAATCATCCAAGCCCCGCATATTTTGCGCGGTAATCTGAAATTTATGCGGCAAAAGTGCAGCGTTTTTGAAAAAATGTGGCCCCCGCATAAATATGCAGAGTTTGGCTGATTGTGCATTGAATTATGCACAATCGCATAATTTCTCGAGAATCTTGCGGCGAGATCTTGCGTTTCTTTTTCTTTGTTTGATCAACCGGCTCATATATAAATCAGTGGCCTTGTTGACCACCACTAATATTTTAGTACTACCAGTGGTACTAGGGCTGCTCGATTATGGAAAAAAATCAAAACGATTATTTTGGTCAGTATTGAAATCACGATTATTTCACATGACTTTGGGAACATGTTGCATTTATTAGAAATACACCTTTCAACAATTCTTTAAAAAAAATCGAAATTTGAACATCTATTGTACTTTAACTATTAAAATAAATAATAAAACAGATAATACTTCAATACGAATTTTAATAATTCCCGCAGGTCTACCACTTATAATCACATTTTTTACACATTTCAATTTTGAAATTGGTGTTTCCCCAGCTAATTCAATGCTGGGAAGGCGTAGTCTTGTGTGTGTTTCTGCTACAGCAAGTGTAAGAATTACACATCTGATTAACAATCCATATATGTCATTTTTTACATTATGTTCATATGTACTTTTCAATCCATGCTTTGTCATTTTAGCTATTATGATTTACGGAGCTCAATTAAAGAGAAATTATAATGTGTCAAAATTAAACAATAATGAGTGCCAAAAAGAGAAATGAAAGTGTTCTGAGAACATTAAATGTCCGACTGCATTAGTTCTCAAACATACCTGAACATGCGACAGGTCGCTGTCTTTGAACTGCAGGAGGACTTGCAGCGCACCTTCTTCATTGAACTCTTTCAGAGCTTCAATCGCTCGATCGTCGAGATCGCTGTGAGACACGAGCCCTGCACAGAGACGCACACTTAATCCACTGCAATCTGACACATGTCACTTGGAGACACTACAGGTGAATAGGGTACATTTTTAACTAGCAGATATCACCATTAAACTTTCCCAGTTGATTACCTACATTAAGATGAGAAAAAAATGCATTACAAGTTTTTAGTAATTTAATGTTTAAATATGCAAATTATGCATTATCTAATTAAATATGCGCTAACTTACATATATTTTAAAAAACGATTATTGGATAAAGCCAGATTAAAAATTATTTTTTCATTGTGTTCACATATTAGATAGCAATCCGCTGGTTTGTCTAGATGAGAGATGAGACATCCTGCAGTGTTTTCCTCAAAAACCTTAAAATTCTTTTCCACTGAAGAAAGAAAGACATGAACATCTTGGATGACGTGAGGGAGAGTATATTATCAGGAAATTTTTATTTGAAAGTGAACTAATCCTTTAAGGTAAAAATCAGTTCATGTTAAATTAGAAGTAATCAGTTAGGCTGATATTACTATCTACTCAAGTGGTTATTGGTTCCTTCAATACTTCGCCGGCCGGTAAATGGTGCTGTTTGGTGAGTGCGTACAAATACCAGCCAACAATGGCATCGCATACATTCAACAGGACACAACAGTGGCTTCAATGTATTGATTGCATAAATTATTGTAACAGTAATGCATTCTCAAGAGAAGACACACTCCGAACCACAGATGAAAACACTTTTATTTCAAGCCACCAATCAGCTTTACACATATTAAAAGAGCACACACACACACACACACACACTCTCTCTTGCTTACTTACTCACTCACTCACACACACACACACTCTCTCTCTTGCTTACTCACTCACTCACACACACACACACAAACACTCTTGCTTACACACACTCTTGCTTATTCACACACTCATGTTGGTGCAACTACATTATGAGGACTCTCCATAGGCGTAATGGTTTTTATACTGTACAAACTGCATATTCTATCCCCTTACACTAACCCTACCCCTAAACCTACCCATCACACTCTCACACACACACACACACTAACCCTACCCCTAAACCTGCACATCACACACACACACTGACCCTACCCCTAACCCTACCCATCACACTCTCACACACATACACACACACACTAACCCTACCCCTAAACCTGCACATCACACACACACACTGACCCTACCCCTAACCCTACCCATCACACACACTAACCCTACCCCTAACCCTACCCATCACACACACGCACACACACACTCTAACCCTACCCCTAACCCTACCCATCACACACACTAACCCTACCCCTAACCTATCACACACCCACACACACACACACTAACCCTACCCCTAAACCTGCCCATCACACACACACACACTGACCCTACCCCTAAACCTACCCATCACACACACACACTAACCCTACCCCTAAACCTACCCATCACACTCTCACACAGACACACACACACACTAACCCTACCCCTAAACCTGCACATCACACACACACACTGACCCTACCCCTAAACCTGCCCATCACACACACACACACTAACCCTACCCCTAAACCTGCCCATCACACACACACACACACACACACACTAACCCTAAACCTACCCATCACACACACACACACACACTAACCCTAACCCTAAACCTACCCATCACACACACACACACACACACACACACACACACACACACACACACACACACACTAACCCTATCCCTAAACCTACCCATCACACACACTCACACACACTCACGCCGAAATTTCGGTGCATCCATAATTATTACTTTTTTTAACTTTTGAAACTGATTGTGTGACTGACTTCCGCCACGGAATAAGCGAGATTAACTCGCAAATGTGAGGAAAAAATATCCAAAAATTACCTTTTTATTTGGGATGCTCTATATATCACACCATCGATATCAGCCGTAAATGCTAATTTGTAATTGATGCGCTAAGATAATTAGGCCGATATATTAAAGCCGGTAAATAATGTATTATTTCCTTCAGCTGAGACTCTTCACATGCGCTGTTCAACATGAGGGTTTTGAATTGCTTGAAATCTGATTGGAATCACAGAGGAAAAGGAGGTTCAACATGTGCAGAACAAATCTGTCATATCGGCTCATAAAATTATGATGAGAACACGACTGTACAATGCATTTTTGCGGAAAGAGCGCGTCGTCCACTGAGTTAGCCTTTCATGACTAGCACCGTCACGTTCGCTTGTGCAGTCACAGCCTTTTGTGCCATTGTAAGTTGTAATATGTTTATTTTGTGTAATAGTATGTTTATTTAGTGTATATATTATTCTCAAATAGGATGCGTTTGGTTAATGAAGATAATGAGTTAATGAACGAGCGCTTCATTGTAGCGGTGATCATCTCAAATGTAACTTGGTTCAAGTTCATCTGTGTGTGATTTTGTGCAAATATAAGTTGAAATATGATGTTTGTTTTGTATAAATGTCTGATTTATCTCCTATAGGATGCGTTACACTTAGTTAATTAACCTTCTAGTAAAGCGCTTCAGTTTACGGGTGTTCGTTCTCTTTGGCTTCACTTCATAAAGTTCACACAAGTATACTATTACAGTAATATTAAAAATGTTTCATATTCCCCCCCCCAAAAAAACATTGCATTATTATTAATAACTATCAGAGCTCGATATTAAGCCTCGTCATGTGCTTGTCCTCTCGGTCATTCGCTTGTCATAGTAAAAAAGATTTTTGTATAATTATATAATTTATTCCGAAGCAATATTCTCATAAAAAAAAAAAAAAAAAAAAATCGCAGCCTTTGCGATTTCATAATTCCACTAAGGTTTAAGCGTGATTTCGTGTTAATTTCAATTAATGGTGCAGCCCTAATTTATAAGTCTAGGCATTGACACAAATTTTCTTGCAATTCAATTCGATATCGTTTTTTTTTTTTTTTGGATATACAGTGCATAATTATTCTCAAGGAATAAAAACGTTTAAAATGATTTGTAAACAATTACATATAATGCAGTTTTATAAAAATTATATAGTAATTATAATAACAACTTTTTAATAGTAAAAAAAATAAGAATATGTAATATCGTGTATCTTTTTTGGAAAAAGTACTTTTTTTGACCTTGCTATCGAGTGTATGGTCATTGAGTGGCTTTCCTGAGGTAAATGTGACGTTTACAGGATGTTTTCTTGACGTGTTTCTGCAGCTGAAACGCTGATTAAGTGACAACATGAGTGGTGATTCAGTTCAGTACGTTGTTCTGTCTTTCAAAACACTTGTTGATGTTCATTCATGTTTATTTCGTGCTGTAATAGCAGAAAAGAGGAACAGCGATCTGTCACCACACATTAAAGAGTGACAAAACCACATGTATAGTTTCAATTCTGTTGTAAAACTGACAGAATTTAAAAGCCAGATAAATAAATAGACTAGCAAGTTTTATTTTATTTTTCCCGGTCCTCCACGACGGTTCTGTCAAGAGTGTGTGTGTGAGTGAGTGAGTGAGTGTCTGTGTGTGTGTGTGTGTGTGTGTGTGAGTAAGCAAGAGAGTGTGAGTGTGTGAGTGAGAGTGTGTGTGTGTGTGTGTGTGTGTGAGTGAGTCAGAGTGTGTGTGTGTGTGTGTGTGTAAGCAAGAGTGTGAGTGTGTGAGTGAGTGAGTGAGTGTGATTGTGTGTGTGAGTGAGTCAGTGTGTGTGTGTGTGTGTGTGTGTGTAAGCAAGAGTGTGAGAGTGTGTGATTGAGTGTGTGTGTGAGTGAGTAAACAAGAGAGTGTGAGTGTGTGCGAGTGAGTGTATGTAGGCTATGTGTGTGTGTGAGTGTGTGTGTGAGTGAGTGAGTGAGTGAGTGTGTGTGTGTGTGTGTGTGTGTGTGTGTGTGTGTGTGTGTGTGTGTGTGTGAGTGAGTGTGTTTGTGAGTGAGTGAGTAAGCAAGAGAGTGTGAGAGTGTGTGTGTGTGTGAGTGAGTGTGTGAGTAAGCAAGAGAGTGTGAGAGTTAGTTAGTGAGAGTGTGTGTGCGAGGGAGTAAGCAAGAGAGTGTGAGAGTGTGTGTGTGAGTTTGTGTGTAAGTGTGTGTGTGAGTGAGTGATTAAGCAAGAGAGTGTGAGGGTGTGTGTGTGTGTGTGTGTGTGTGAGTAAGCAAGAGAGTGTGAGAGTGTGTGTGTGTGTGAGTGAGTGTGTGAGTAAGCAAGAGAGTGTGAGAGTTAGTGAGAGTGTGTGTGTGCGAGGGAGTAAGCAAGAGAGTGTGAGAGTGTGTGTGAGTTTGTGTGTAAGTGTGTGTGTGAGTGAGTGATTAAGCAAGAGAGTGTGAAGGTGTGTGTGTGTGTGTGTGTGTGTGTGTGTGTGTGTGTGTGTGTGTGTGAGAGAGTGTGTGAGTAAGCAAGAGAGTGTGAGAGTTAGTTAGTGAGAGTGTGTGTGTGCGAGGGAGTAAGCAAGAGAGTGTGAGTGTGTGTGTGTGTGAGTTTGTGTGTAAGTGTGTGTGTGAGTGAGTGATTAAGCAAGAGAGTGTGAGGGTGTGTGTGTGTGAGTGAGTGAGTGAGTGAGTGAGTGTGAGTGAGTGAGCAAGAGAGTGTGAGAGTTAGTGAGTGAGTGAGTGAGTGAGTGTGAGTGAGTGAGCAAGAGAGTGTGAGAGTTAGTGAGTGAGTGAGTGAGTGTGAGTGAGTGTGAGTGAGAGAGTGTGAGTGAGTGTGAGTGAGTGTGAGTGAGTGAGTGTGAGTGAGTGAGTGAGTGTGAGTGAGTGAGCAAGAGAGTGTGAGTGAGTGTGAGTGAGTGAGCAAGAGAGTGTGAGAGTTAGTGAGTGAGTGAGTGTGAGTGAGTGAGAGTGAGTGAGTGAGTGTGAGTGAGTGAGTGAGTGTGAGTGAGTGAGAGAGTTTCAGTGAGTGAGTGAGAGTTAGTGAGTGAGTGAGTGAGTGAGTGAGTGAGTGAGAGTGAGTGTGAGTGAGTGAGTGAGTGAGTGTGAGTGAGTGAGCAAGAGAGTGTGAGAGTTAGTGAGTGAGTGGGTGAGTGAGCAAGAGAGTGTGAGAAATAGTGAGTGAGTGAGTGTGAGTGAGTGAGTGAGTGTGAGTGAGTGAGTGTGAGTGAGTGAGTGAGTGAGTGAGTGTGAGTGAGTGAGCAAGAGAGTGTGAGAGTTAGTGAGTGAGTGGGTGAGTGAGCAAGAGAGTGTGAGAAATAGTGAGTGAGTGAGTGTGAGTGAGTGTGAGTGAGTGAGTGAGTGAGAGTGAGTGAGTGAGTGTGAGTGAGTGAGTGAGTGAGTGAGTGAGTGAGTGTGAGTGAGTGAGTGAGTGAGTGTGAGTGAGTGTGAGTGAGTGAGTGTGAGTGAGTGAGTGAGTGAGTGAGTGTGAGTGAGTGAGTGAGTGTAAGTGAGTGAGCTGTTGCTCACGGCCCAAATGCATGTACCGTTCACACTCACCAGAAAGTCAAAGTCCGCGAAAAACGTGCCGACACTAAATTTCTGTGGACTTGTTTCTGTTTGCAAAAGCACAACAGTGCGGTCACATGGTGTGTGTGTGTGTGTGTGTGTGTGTGTGTGTGTGTGTTCGCGCGTGCGCGTTGGACGACATGATGCTCTCGTTCACTGATCCTCTCCCTGCTTTCTGCTCACAAGCTCAATAATAATAATAGCTTTGTAGGACTTTATTTCGATAAGTCAAAAAATAAATCTGTTAAACCTTAATCTGCTGCATTGAACTAGATGAAGAATAATATATTGATATTTAATATTACTTTAATATGGGCCTATTTTCTGTCCAATTTTTGTGTAACTTGAAATAAAAGTGTGGTTATTTTATTGGCTTAATTGTTCTTCTTCTTCGGATACATTAAATAATTTAATTACAGTGTAATAATAATACAATTATACAAAAATAATTTAAAAAATAAGTTATTAATAAATAAAAAAAATTAAGTCATTTTAGGGGTTCAGTTTTCGGCCCGGAATGCATCCTAGTAATAATACACAAAACACTGGAAGTTGTGCAAGGTGCTTCCAATAGGCACAAACTAGGTATATCGATATGCGATAACTCATTAAATAATGCGATATATTCGATACGATAATGCGTAAGTGTGTAAAATAAACTTAAATTATCATTGAAATATATTTAAAATTATATCACCAACATATGTTTCACATTCCTTTTGTGACAAGAAAGCATCCCTACAAGCTTCTGAAAGTTAACAGTTTTACTGTAGCGTAAGAAGAGTTATTTTAACATCAGTGTAAACTAGGGCTGTGACTTTTGAGAAAAATCTCATTGAACAGTTATCAAATATCAAGCAATGTATTTGAATATATGCACATTTCTACGAGCTATAGCCTAGCCTAATCCAGTTCTTAATATTGTTTGCTAGAAACACCAATTTATCAGCTTGATCTGGATCAAGTGCGGCTCCTTTTATTGTCGATGTTACGCGGGCTGTCGCGATAACCGCAACATTGCAGTACCGCGCTACTGACAAGCCAACCGCAGCAACCGCGATATTCACGATATTCTTTTTTCATAAGGCTATCCTTCTTGTTTTGAACTTTGTGCATGTTTATTGAATGTTAAATAAGTTAATAATGAAAACAAGACTGTGCGTCATGGTGATTTGTACAGAGGCTTAGATTTGCACTTAAGCCTAAACCGACTGTGAATGAGAGATCGACTGAGCGCGTGCGATTATATGCGTCTGTCTTTGAGGTCAAGTCCTTTATATTCGTGAAAAAGTTGCCGTGTCCAAGGAAAGCGAAACATTTGCCGTATCTTTCTTTTAACGTTTAAAGGGACAATAAGTAACTTTTTGGGTAATTTATAATCTAAAATCAATATTTGTAATCATAAATATGTCCCCAATGGTGTACAAATACTTCTGCCAATTATCTGATTTATCCTCGTAAACGAAGAATTTATTATATTTATATACATGGGACGGGTAAGTCCACGGAGGCTTCCATGTAGTTCCGCCATCTTGAAAAACTATAATAGCAGAGAGGGACAAAAAGTACTAGGCCAACGCGTTTCCATGACGCGTTTTCGTTCAGAGCCGCAGCGTGACGTAACTGAAAGCAGCAGAAACGGAGGAGCAGAGCAGTGAGAGGCGCTTGTCACTTTTATTTTTAATGGCGGACCATACCTATGCCGAGCCACTGGATAATAAATCCTCTTCGCCAAAACAGACCAAAACTGATCGTAAAAGGAAACGTGACCGGAGGATACAAACAACACGAGTGAATGTCGGGATTGATTTCCCCGGTGGAAAGAGCTAATGCAGGAGAAAGAATTCAAAAGAGACGCTGAAGTCCTGCTTTCTCCTCGACAGGTAAATCAATGTTACAGTCTTAATTACAAGGTTTTTTTTTTTATTGCTTGGTTGTTTACTTTATTATATAGACAGAAGAACATTTACAGTTAAAAGGGCTCTTTGATGAATAGCAGATATTGAGTAAAGTAGAGAAGGCACTAAAAAAAGTTTGTAAGTTTACTTTTGCAAGCTAGAAATTTGATACAAATATATTTTAATAGAGCATATGATTGTTCTTGCATTGTTTGCATAGCTAACTCTACATCAATTTTTATGTTATCTGATATTTTCTGTTATCATTTATACTGTGACCTCACATTGAATAATACAGACGCATGAATTCTGTATGTAGCTCTTGTAGCTGCCGGCATCTTTGTCGTGGTTGTATTGACTCTCACTCTCCTCCTCGCCTAGATCCCACTGATCCACTGCCTCTCGGTCCTCTTCCTCTAGCGTAACTTCTTCCTCTCCCTACTGTTGAATCATCTGATGATGATAGCTAACAATGCACATACTTCAAAAAAATATAACGAGTAAACAAGGCTTAATTACAATAGTTCATGTTTTTGACACTCATTACTTTGTACTGTAACATTCGTTTGTTCGTTGTGTCAATTTGAAGTTTGTTTGAAATAACAAACCTGTTCACCCGAGGGAAAACTCGACGAAGTGCTATTAGAAGACATCCTGTCATAGCTTTTTGGTACATAACGGCTACCGTAGATGCAACACGCATTTGAAAACGTGAGGCGCTGGAGAGCACAATTCGTTTGAATGCAAAATACAATTTCACCGCTAGATGGGAGTAATTCTTACTTAATGTCCCCTTAAGGGTATTTAGCATGAACGGTCGCGCTGGTCAGCATTAACAGCGCGAGGAAGTGGACTGAATCAATGCCATTAGTCTCTATTAACGGAAGCATCAGCGTTACCCATGCGACGCATCGCTGGTCAGCTGAGCCTTGAAAAGTGGAGCTCAAAAGTAAAAAAAAAAAAAAAACACCTTGTTTACATCTATCTTGAATGAATCAGCGTTGTTGAACGTGTTCGTTGAATGAACGGTTAAATGACTCTCTAAGACAGTCCGTTGCCGTAGCGATGAAACGCTGAGTGACAGCCTTCAATGCGCACAGACGCGGTTTAGTTTCGGTTACATTGAAAATGTCCTTGTTTTTGTGCATGCTGACCACATCGTGACACTTTAGCAAAAAATAAATATAAATAAATATAAATAAATAAATAACGATAAAGCCATTGAGCCACTCAAAATTAAGGGAAATTCAGGGAATTAAAACTTAAGGGAAATAAAGGGAAATCCCTTCACCGCGACAGCCCTGGTTCCTCGCGTTCCCCCTCACGCTTGAATGCATATTCAAATATCAAATAAAAAGTGACAGCCCTGGTGTAAACCACAGGGTTCAGGTGATCCTACATTAGGTTTATTTAACAACAGAAACTGAATAATTAAATGTAAAAAAACATTGCTTAGTTTTCACTGTATGAATTAAATATATATATACTGATTATAGTTATCTAGCCAAGAGCAGCGAGTGATTTTCTCTTTTTCTTCATGACCCCAGTTATTACAAGCCGTTGCAATATGGATATCGCGAAATATACATTTGCAAAATTTCGATCATTTCCATATATTGTGCAGCCCTATTTTCTAATCTTCCTCGCACATAATTTTTAAAAAAGTATTATCGTAGACGATACAGCTAATATTTACACATGCACACGTGAATCGACTTTCTCCCGCTGCAGTCTGCTGTACTTTCTGCCTGTCTTGATTGACAGATGTCTCGTCCAATCAGCGGTCAGTATTCCATTCCCCACATATACCTTAGGGGTGTGACGAGATACTTATTACTTATAGCTTCTCTCTCAATATTCAAAGTGCAAACAAAGACCGTAGCCAATTAATTAGTCCAGAGATGGGTATTGGGTGACTATTGTATGTGCAGCCTAATTTGCACACCTCAGGGAGCTCGTGTTTTAATTCCACTTTCAAATTCGTGATGGCGCGTACTCTGTGCACAAGATGCAGCGGTGCTGAGCAATCTACAAGATAAGACATTTATCAGACGCTAAGGCTCTGTTGCGCAACGAATTTGGAGATATCGCGAGACAGCTTTTCACTCGACGGGAAATCTCGCCACATTTTAGTCTCGCGAGATCTCGTCACACCCCTAATGTACCTACCTTATCCGCTCTGTCTGACTTGTCGTTGTGTTTTCTGACTTGTTAATATGTTTTTAGTCTTTCCATTGCACCTATAAAATTTGTTGTTTTGTTTTCAGAATTGTGGTTTGTTTTGCACTTCTCTGCCACCGTATTGAACACCAAAATTACATCTTTAAATGTTTTTCCTTGGAAAAAAAATCTTCATGCCTTAAAATAAAATATCTTGAATGTAACTCGACACCCTTGCCTCATTTAGTATGTGCGGTTCTATGAATATGCAAATTAGCCTTTAATTCAAAATCTTACTTGCCATTTCGTACATGCGATATATACATTTGCGATATTTCTGTGTTTTGTGCAGCCCTGGCACAAGCGATCACGCAATGCGAGAGCGTGAGCTGCATGTCGTCTCACCTGCGATGTAGATCTCGTCTAGTTTGACGGCCACTTTCCTGGGTAAGCCGGCGTCCAGCAGCGTCTGGAAATGCTCTGAAGGGGTCACCGGCACCGCAGCCGACGACTCCACCGGTTCATCCGTACCGTTCCCATTTATATGCTCCGTGGCCATGTCTCCCGGACCTGTGCGGAGGCAAGGGCCACATTAATCCAGAACTGGGTCAAAGGTGAGAGAGATGGAGGCACACTGCAGGACAAACTTGTGTTTACTCACTGTTAGAGCAGTTTAATGATGAACACAAAACTATTCAGACACCAAATATAATTTGATTTCTTCAGACAGAGACTACCAGTCACATTTATAAAAATGTGGGACCAAAAATGATTCCTCCACTTTGAGCTGATCATGTTTTCTTCAGTGTTTTTCTGTAACTGCTAATGCTCTTTTTACACACAGACTGAACATGAAAACATTACCGTTTTCTACACTATAGCGAATAAACTGTGATAATGTGAGAAATGTTGAAGGTGTGTGAATATCGTAACCACAGTATAAAATGTTTATTGTTAGTGATTTTGCTATATCCCAGTATTTAAACATATTGCACTATTGACACTTCAGAGAGATGAAATGAATGAGAATATAAAGAGCGAATATAAAGATGTTAAAAGTGTTAAGCACAAGCATCCGTGGAAAAGAACGTCTCTCACCATGTGATCGCAAATTCAGTTCTCGTCTTATTGCACAAATGCGACTAAATCTTCACTCTGAGCTAATAACCATTGACTAATAAACTCTTGGGTTTTACTCGCCAGCGTGTGTGTGTGTGTGTTAGAGGCTGAGTATAAGTTTAGCATCGATATATTTCACTCGCTAAACACTGACTGAGCGCTCGAGAGTTTCGCTCTCCGTCAAGTGATCTGTACTATTTAAATTCAGTCTTGCAGACCGCGCAGAATCAACGCGCTACATGGAAACGATATTCTTTTCTGTATTTGCCTGTCAAAAGAACAGAGTTCATCTGGAATAATCCACCTTTTAAGAACAAGCGGAAGATATGCCGGTTTCTCCGGTAGTGGGTGGAGCTAATGGGCAAACGGCAATCTCATTGGCTGGCGCTTATCACTGTTTTGATTTTAGCAAATCAGTTCGAGCGAACGCTGACAATGTGATTAATATTCATGAACCCAGCAGCTCAATCCTTAGTGGGCTATATGGTTATTAGCTGTGTAACGATTAATTGCATCCAAAATTGTTCATTAAAAATTTGAGTGTACATGTGTGTGTACTGTGTATAATTGCTAAGAATAAATAATAAAATAAACACACACACGCATGATTATATGTAAGAAATATGTGCATGTATTTATATTTACATATAACTTATATTATATATAAATAATTTATAAACAGCACATTTTTCATACATATATGTGTGTGTGTGTGTATTTATATACAATAAAATAAACAGTACACACACGTAAGCAAACTTGTTCAATAGCTCAAATGTAAAAAAGCAACATCTATCACTATAATATCCAATATAACAATGAATATACTGTAATTGTGTTTATAGACATTATATAAACATATTGGTAATGTAAACATCTGTTACAATGGCAGACTTTGTAAACAGACTGTCTATCAATGTCAATATGAGTCTACTGATATACATTTCGTGTATTTTATGTACATTAATCAGAATAAGTATGCAACCCATAGCAACACGCAATGGCAACAACATCTCAAAATAATCGGAAAATTTTAGTCTAGATAAAAATAAAAGGACATGAAAAAAAACTGACGAGTTATTCGTTACAAAAGTGCACATAATATACTGAACAAGGATGCTCAAACAGACCTCATTGGTTCTCACGCATCACGCATACTTTAGATATTTCAATCTTACAAACTGCTGCTAGGACAAAAAGCTACTCATCCCTTTTAGTAAATCATAGAAACAGAAAAATGCCCAAATACTGAATGATGCCAAGGCACGTGATACAGAGATGGCCTCAGATAATATCATGGTAATGAACAATTGCCACTGATATATAGCTTTTTTTTTTTTTGCCATATTGAGGCTGCATGAGGCATCGATTCACAGCATTGTCTGTTTTATTTATCAATATGGCCAAAAACTGGCAGAACTCTTATGTATATAAACACCAACTTACTTTCATGTTACTTTTAAAATGTACTAACAGCTTTGATAAGCACATGCTGTAAAGTATGTCAACTGTGAGAATGGATGCAGTAATTAGTATGCACAATTCATTTCAACAATTTTAAAGTTGCCATCATCTGCGACCGTATTTTCTATCCTATTGTTACATACATCTGAGTGAAATAAAAAATAGGGCGTGGCTTGATTTTGTCCGTTGGGAACTGATTGGATGGGTGTGGTTCGCTATTGGCTGATCTCGTGTGAGTGACAGGTTGCCCCGCCCTCGTCGTTAGAGAAAAGATGTCGCTGCAAGAGGGAGGGGAAGGTATTCTGATGCAAGATCACTAAAAACATTAATTTAAAACAATAATGCATGAATAAATCATAATAAATAATGAAATATTCAATAAAAACAAAAAAATACACGCTTCTGAATTTGATTTCATGGGGACTTTAAACAAAATGTGTTCATGTCTGAGATTCATTTTAGCATTTCACTCAGACAAAAATGGTTAAGTTTAGACACTGAAATGACATACACCATGTGGTACAGTACAAATATTTCGAGTGTCCCTTTTTATACGGTCCCTTATTTTTCTTTGCCGAATTCGGCAACTCTATTCTGCACAGAAAATTCGGGTTTGACGAAAATAATACTCACAATCATGTTCCATCGTATTCATTATAATATTTTAGTATATTAAATTTACAATAGTAATTTAAAGAACGCCCTTGGCGGAATATTTCGTCACTCAGACTCTTCCACGTGTTCCGAATAACTCCCGCTTCACGAGCACGAGCACATGACGTTTACCGAGAAAACGGTCACTTCAGTCACGATATCACTGCAGTTTACAAACCTATGACACATTAATGTTGACAATTCATTACTTTGTAAAATACAAGATTGATTTATTTTATTTATATAATAAGCGACAGACTCGAACCGTTTACATTCAACTTCAAACATAAGCCATGGTGGATCAAACGAGTAAATGTCATGTATTCTCATCGGGCCGTGTCTCTTTGTTGTGTCAGTGATGACAAGAACACACTCGCTAGGCCACAACACACACTCGCTACGTGGACACTCTGATATAGCCTGTTTCAGCACCTCCACTAAGTCTTTCAATCAGAAATCACACTTTTTCTTCTTTAAAGACAAAATAACAAAACAAGTTCACAACAAACTTTAGTCATGGCTGGACGTGTTAAATGTGTTTTATTTGACAACGTGTGTGTTTGTTAGGGGAAGGGAGGGGGGGCGAAATCGTGTTTGACCAGCAACCACATCATGACTTTACCACACTACTTTTACGAGCACAGAAAGCAAACAATAGTCCGTGAATTATGCATAAAATGTGTAAGAATGCCGCTCGTCTGATATGTGATGAGTTGAGCCGCGCGCGTGCCGGTGCGATCACTCTCTACTCGCTACGGAAAGCCAAAGCATCACTTCACCGCGTTCATGAAATCTGAAGAGAGCGTTCTCATACCTGTCAGTTAATATCTTGGATTATGTTGGGATAAATCCAGAGAGAAATGTACTGAAAGAGGATAAAGTGGCCAGATCCCGCCGTGTCTGCTGAAATCTCACTCTTTTCAATAGGTCTGATGCAAAATGGCGGCGAAACTCATGCCGCGGGAGTTTTTTTCCGCTTCCGGTTGTACGGGGTTTCTCACACAGCCATTGGAGGGTCACATTACACAGACTGACTTACTACTCACTGCACACTGCATAGCGTGTTGCTTACTATTTTAAGAACAAGTAGTAAACTGTACAGTATCTATCGTAAGTATCTACCCACCACATAAGAAAAATAATCGTTGGTAACACTTCATATTGACAGAAAAAGTCACAAATATTACATAAAATGTCGATATTATGACATACTAATTCATAATTTTGACTTTTTATTTCATAGTAATGACATAAATGATCATTTTAGGACATAATTATTAGATTTAAAAAGTGAAAACTATGACATAAGCCTTACTAAGTCATAGTTATGGGATCAAACAGACAAAATCCTTCCATAAAAAGTCAAATGAATGACTTTCTATTCCATAATGATGACTGTTTAAGAACTCCTGAGGAAGCATTGTGTGGAGCTGCTTTGAGTGCCTCCAGGAACCAAACTTTTTTTTCTTTTTTTTCTTGCATGATTACCATTAACTTCTATTAGAACTATAATAAAAAACTGAACCAAATACAAAACTGTTTATTGTCTGTTATGGCCTACATTTGAATACACTTGCTAAAAAGTTAGTAATAGACTGAAAACAAATTGTATAATACATAAACAACATGAATAATCAACCATTTACAGTACAAAAGGCTATAAAAGAGAAGACATCTCAACTAAATGCATGTAAACACCAATGTTCCATGTAATTAATCAATGTAAAAAAAATGGCGTTAACATCTTGACAACACTAATTAAAAGTGCATAAAATATTTTTTGTACTTTTAACTTTAAAACATTTATGTCTCAATCCGCTTAAGTCTTAAAGCAAACAAACGGTGCTAATAGCATACGTGCTGTACTGAAAAATCATAACATACTGAAATCTCAGATGCAGAGTTATTTAGCTTTTATGAATCATTAAAACACTGATGTATGTGCACTATGAGTTTATAAAAGTGTGCAGCTTGCTGTCTTATAAAAGTGTGTATTAACCTTAGCTTAAATGTCTGATATTAATCAACAGTGCTGTTGAAAATTCTCAATAGAAACGAGTTGGGGCTTCGACGGGAAACAGTATTGTACTCGATTTCACCGCATTGACCAACAGAAAAGCTGCTCGAAGAGACTTCTGTGTGAGCTGCGCTTTATACTGTTGACATTGTACAATAGACCTTTTTGCCAAACAAATTTGCAACATAACATGCAATCAATAATGGGACACTTGAGGTCACGAACGAGTCAGAAAAGTGAAAAGGTGCAGCAGCTTCGTTTGTTTTTTTCCTATTTCCTGGTAGATGGTCCTGGCACTTGATTTTCATGTAAGAGGTTTTCATTCCTGTTCAAACTTGTATTTCAGTAAGATATGCTAAGATCCCTTTAACATGTTACATTGTTGACAGGCCTGTATACGCAAAGTGACAGCCAGATTTGTTATGAGGTCAAACCAGCGAAAACACAGAATTAAAGTCCCCCTTTGCTAGCAAAGACGGGTCATGGCTAACTAACTCTGTGCCAAACGTCAAACAATTTCTCAATGCAAGATTGCAAACAATTAATTTAGTTCATATATATATATAACCGCTCTGGAAAAAACAGTGATGTCATCGTCCAGCTCAGTTCAGTTCTCATATAATGGTGTCAATGCAGGCAGATCAATATTATTATTGAATATTAAATGAAATGTTAAAATGAACGTGATCAGCTCACTGCAGAGGCGCCGGTGAGTTCATCTCAGATGGGCTAGAACACATGGCAGTGTGTGCTGTGATCAGATGAGTCCATGTTTCGGCTCGTTCATGGGAACACGGACATCGAGTGCTCAAGACGAAAGGGAGCATCAGGCTTTCCTGGGTGACGGGTGCAGAAGCAAACATCTGTCCTGGGGCATCGGTGCAAACGGCATGAGTAACTGGCGTTTGAGTGAAGGTTTTCTGACGATATTGGGATTGCACAGAGACATTTAATGGTACCAAGATGACATCTCTCCTGGGAAGCAAGACGATGAGTGGTTTATAGACACTACACCGTACACTGTCAAAAACGTTTTGTCAAATCATGTGGTTAAGAAATTGTGTGGTATTTATTTAACCAATCTCCTTCATTGTATTAACTCTATTTTATTTCAGTGAACTCAATTTTAAGGCGACCAGGTAACTTCCGTGTTTAAGTTAATCCAACAATATTTTTTCACTGCTTGCCTGCAGTTCAGATTTTTCTCTTATGGAAAATATGACACATCATGACGAGGAGAATCAGGCAACGATGACCTCAGACACAGATGTCTCGTATCAGACAAGATTGGGCAAATATTCCACTTGCCAGAAGTTAGTATCCTCAGTTCTTGAACAATTAAAAAGTGTAATTAAAAGGAAAGGTGATGTGAGGCAGTGTGTTGCAGCCATTAAAATCCAAATGTGTTTCTTTACAAAATACAATGAGGTTGGTCAGTGAAAATCTTTTCTTTGTACTTTGTCAGTTAAATAAAGACAATTAACAAATCACAGATTCTTGATTTTATTGCATTTAACAAAATTTCCCAACTTTTCTGGAAGAGAGAGAGAGTGTGTGTGTGTGTGTGTGTGTGTGTGTGTGTGTGTGTGTGTGTGTGTGTGTCCTGCTCAGTGGTCTGAACCGTAACTGTTGTATAAACTACACTAACTGGGAATTTGGAAAAAGAAGTTAATGGTTGACTTCATCCTGATACCTTTGCTTGCTATTGGAATACGTTACCCAGAATCCATCTCTGCAGCATCTCTCTAGCTAGCTGCTAGCTACTGTGAACTTATGCTAACGTTATAACCTCCAGTAGCCCACATACACACCCATTTCTCGTTATGGCGAGTTCATTTTAAAGTATATCAGTGGTCTCGCCCTAAGTTGTAAGGAGATCTACATGCTTGTCATCAGACTTATGAAGTCTCTAAATGTATATTTCTCCCATTTGAAGACTGTCTACCTAAAGCATGCTGTCCCATATCCTCAATCATATTTGATCAAGTGGGACAAAAACAAAATGTTTGAAAGAAAAAAACATAAACACATTAACTTTAATAGATATTTTGTTGCTTGAATAGATCAAAAACCTAATTTGACAACAATTAGGAACATTGTCTTTTTTATCACAGATTTATATCCTTAACATTCATCTCAGAACCCCATGACACTGACCTTGTCATGCAATTCCCAGGAAAGCTTCTTGATTGACAACAAGTGCCCTGCTTCTTCTTCTGCTGCTTCTTCTGCTTCTTTCTTTCTTTTAATGGCGGTTGGCAAACAACTTTTAAGTGTGCATTACCGCCACCTTCTGATATGGAGTGTAGATCACAATAGCCTTTCCTCACTACCCTTAAAATAAATATATAAATAACTACATACATCCATAATAAAACCAATAAATAACTTCATAAATATCTAATAACATTATTAATATTCATACATTTTCATTATTATTAAATACAATTTTCTAAGGAAACTAAACTCATATCCCTCTACTAATCCCTGTTTTACTCAAAAACACAAATATCGCTCTCTTCCCTACATGCCCTGAATTCATTTGTAATAGTTCCTTCATTTCAAATCTATTTTTTTCTTTTCTAAACCAGTCTTTCAGGCTCATCCTTTACTCCTCATACTTATGACAATTAATAATTACATGTTCTACTGTTTCGTTAATATTACAGACCTCACACATCCCAGTTTCATGTTTCCCTATTAATTTAAGCGTATATTCAATCAAGTATGCCTAAATCTCATTCTTGAAATAATGTCCTCTTCCCTTTTATTCCTATATTTTCCCTCATACCCTCTTCTGGATACTGGAGTACATTCTTGCTTTTGTCTCTATATCCCACTCCTTTCTCATTTCTTCTTTGATTATGATTTTAACTTCCGCCTTACTATAACTTATTACCATATCTATCTCTGTTGCAAGTGCCCTGCTTCTTTCTATGGCCTCATGTAATTTCAGTCACATGACATCCATGCTAAACCTACAGTAAAAGTCCTGTTGACTAAATTTTGTTAGCACAATAAAATAAGCACACTGGAGTTTATTACCCTATTCACCCTATCTGACCTGTGCACGGTTAGTAGCAGTATAGCTCTGCCTGAACTGAAATATAATAATTAGCGAAAATAAATAATTGTGTTGTAATTAGATTCAATCTGACCTGTGGCTGTTGAGGGAAACACCTGTAGAGGCGCTTCATGACCTGAGCGTGTTTGCATGATGGTGACAGGCTGAAAAGTGCTATATATATTTTTGTTGTTACAAAATATTATTAATATTATTATCCATGTGGAGACATTTCTCCACAATGTATGGAATAACAGACCACACACACACACACACACACACACACACACACACACACACACACACACACACACACACACACACACACACACACACACACACACACAGACACACACACACACACACACACACACAAGCTCTTGTAGCTCCGCCCTCTGTGCCTGCAGCTCATTTGCATTTAAAGGGACAGACACAAAACACGTGTATTTTTGCTCACCCTCAAAAATGGACCATTTTAACCTGCTATATACAAATATCTGCAGGGTATTTTGAGCTGAAACTTCACATACACACTCAGGGTGAGATTTATTTTACATCTTGTGAAAAGGGTATTAAACCACACATTTAAGGATTCCGATTCTGTCATCATTGTAGGGACATTTTGTTAAAACTAAATATAAAAAGTGTATAAATATAAAAGTGAAACTCTGCACTGAATAACTGCACTAATGACTTATAATAGTTAATTATGTGATTTAATAGTGTTGTCCAGTTATGTCCTCTTCAGTGTCTGTTTACCAAAAACACTCATATTTCAGTCCTTTCCTGATTTCTTCTCCTCTCTGTTCCATCATTACACCAGTAGATGGCGACGAGTGAGTGAGTGAGTCAATATATCACTGACAACCAAGGATGGACAAATAAATCATCATAAATAGCATTTAACAAATGTCACACTGTATCATGAACAAACATGAGTTAACAATAATCAATGGTTAATTCATAAAATAACGTAGATTAACAAATGCAGTAAAATGTTAATTGTTTGTTCATGATATTGCATTAAATAATCTGAACAAATGTAAAGTGTTACCAGTCTTTTATTCCTTCTGTATATTTAAAAACAGTGGGATGTATGATGTCACTAAAAACAAATGATCTCTACAAAGGACAAAAATTCAGAAAATCGAAAAATAAACTAAAAACAAAATAATAAAAATCAATGATATGACCAAGAATGTTGGTAACCAAACAATTGCATATTATGAAAAACAAACAAACAATGGAACTCAATGGGGTCCAAAAACTGTTCTGACATTCTTTAAAATATCTTCTTTTGTGTCCGACAGAAAAACACTCAAACAGGTTTGAGGACGAGTAAATGATGAACAAACACTTTAAACTATAGAAAGCTCTAGTAGAGAACTACTGGTATAGCAAAAAGCCAAAAATTATTTAAAATTGTAAATAAAAATGTAAACATTAGATATTTGAATGCGAGATTGATGTTTTATTTATGAACAGAAATCAGTTTACCTTCAATGACATACTGCAACGTTCAGTATAATTACTGAAATTATATACATGTATATAGTACATCAAAGGCTGAATTTCTTTGTTGCTTTGCGTTTTTAAGTTTTGTTGCATTAGTATAAAACACTATCTAGCATATAAAAAGGTTTTATTCATATGTACAGATGATATGGTTTCAATGGCATGAATCATGTTCACATGTTTTTTATGATTTTTTTTATTTATTATTATATCTATATTTCTCTCTATAGATGTGATGCGAGTGTAAACGTGATATGGTTTCAATGGCATGAATCATGTTCACATGTTTATTATTTATTTATTATGATTATTATTCTATGAGTTTGTCCAGGATACATTTCCCCCAGTAGATGTGATGCGATGTAAACGTGCGCCTGCGGTTGTGTGTTTCACCGTGCCGTGGTCCTCCTGGCGCTGCTCTGCGGGGGTTTAGGAGGCGCTGGTCTGCTCCTGATGTTCTGGCACATGGGCACGTGTCTCTGGGCCGGGCCCGGGGCGAACCTCCGGCCACAGTGAGGACAGGACACATACTCTGGGTGGAGATCGCACACCGCCTGTGGCTTGGGATCTCGGCCCTGACGCAAGGCTTGAATTAAGGCCTGGTGCTTCTGCTGCCACATGTTCTTCTTAGGCTGTGGGTGAAGACAGCGTGACATTAGTGAAGAGGCAATATCACCACAGCATTCATCTCTAACAGACTGAAGATGACAAATAACATTGTAATGAACGTTTTTTTTTTCTCAATCAAGGATAAATGTGCATGAATGAACAATATAAGGCAAAGTGCATATTTTTTAGATTAGATTGGTCATCATTTCGTTCTATTTTAAAGTTTGTGAGGAACATCTGATTCTTGTAATGTGAATCAGTGAGATACGTATAACAGTTTAGTAGATCCATAGAAATAAATATCAATATCTGCCAATAATATGTCTAAGTACGATGATATTTAAATGCTTAGTTTATGATCAAATCTCAGTAGTTTTAACTCATACAATGCAATGCAATATAATGACAATTGAGAGATGAACAAATAAATCTTCCTCAAAAGCCTGATGATCATATTTGATACGCATGATTATGATAATAAATGATATATGATAATCATGTAAAGCGAAGCTGCTTCAGTCCAGCTGAAATATTACTAACAATATGAAAGTTATTCTTGCGTTTGCTTGATAAATCAGGGCAGATTTGACACAGAAAGACTCGTGAAGCTCGAGCTGAAGGAGGACGTTTGTACAATTAAACTGAAAGACTTTTACTGGATAAAAGAGTCTAAACTATCAGAGACAGAAGGACTGAGGAGATCGTGTGCGACAGGTTTATCAGAACGTGTTGAGCATTTGCGTATCAAAAATGTGGCCCTGGATCATAAAACCAGTCACATGTCACACAGAGTATATTTGTGGCAATAACCAAAAATACATTGTATCGATTCTTTTATGCCAAAAATCATTAGGATATTACGTAAAGATCATGTTCCATTAAGATATTTTGTAAATTTCATACCGTAAATATATAAAACATGTATTTTTGTGAGTGGATGCTGCACAATCGTGAACATAAATGCACAACTTTAAAGGAGATTTTCTCAATGTTTGGATTTTTTTGCACCCTCAGATTCCAGATGTTCAATAGTTGCATCTCAGCCAAATATGATCATATCCTAACAAACCATACATCAATGGAAAGCTCATTTATGCAGCTTTCATATGATATAAATCTCCATTTTAAAAAAAATGACCCTTGTGACTGGTTTTGTGGTACAGGGTCACATGTCGTGATGTTGCTCCTTACTTCTGGCGTTTTGCTCCTGCCGTTGGTTTTCATGAACTCCTCGATCTCGGTTCCTTTGGTTCTGTGCCGGGACGTGTCGAAGATCTTGCGCTCGGGCCTCTTTTTCTCACACACTCTCATGTGTGTCTCCAGCCGGTCTCGAGCGAAGCATCGACCGCACACGTTACAGGGAATCAGCTGGAGAGGAGCGCCGGGATTCTCCTCCGGAGTGAGTTCAACACGCTGCAGGCGCTTGTCCTTCAGTTGATCAAATCCCTCTTTATTTTCCCTCCTCTCATGTTTGACGTGAGATCTGTCCCTTCTTGTAGAGTCACATGTGTTTGGTTTTCTCACGTCTTCATCTTCCCTGTCCAAATAGAGGTCGTGCATTTCATTTCTTCCTCTGCCATGATCATCCCAACCCATTCCTCTCTCTCGGCGCCCGTTCCCTTTTCCGGTGTGTTCGTAGTCATCCGGCTCTCTCTTTTCCTCAGGCTTGTGACCCTTTGCCATGTCTAAAGCCAAAGGTCGTCCCCATCCCTCACGTTTCACACTTTCTCTTCTCCTCTCCGCCATCTCTCGCTCCCATTCCTCCCATCTTTCCATATCATCTCCTCCATTCCCATATCTGTCCCTTTCCTCATCCCATTCGCCGTATCCATTACCATAGAACCTGTTGTCCTCAAAATAACCTCGATTTCTCTCTCTATTCTTCTCTTTTTGGACTCTTCGTACAGTCTCTTCTGCTTTGAAAATCTTCTGCTGGAGCATCTGGATATCTTTCGGCAAGCGTGTTTGCTTCTCTTCCTGATCCTGTTTTTTTCTCCGTGTTAGATGGGATGAACTGATGGGATCTACTTTCCTCACAGTCTTCTGTTGCTGTCTGACCGCAGCTTGATCAGTGAGTGTAGGCAAACACGAGTAAAGGATCTCTTGATGTTGTGATTTGGTGACATTACTCAAGATGAATGCTCTCTTGTGGAGGACTGGTTTTAGGGGGAATATTTTGCCTAATGCTATCCGTGAAGGAACGTATTCGTTCTGCTCCGTGTTGTTCGTCCTGTGGATGTCGTCTGGATGTTGCCAGGGAAGTTCTCTCTCTTGGTTATCTAAAACATCCAGTCTGGAGCTGTGATGAGTTCCCGAGGGACGGCGCTGTCTGCTCATGCTGTCTCTGCGTAATCTCGGTAGTCTTGATGATACGTTCTCTCTTTCCCAGAAGTGTTGTGTGAGGTGATGTTGTGGCAGCGTTTGCATGTTTCAGAAACTCACACACACACATTCAGCTCCAGCAGAGGTTGATCGTATAATAACAGCGTTGTCAACCTGTGGACTGATAGAAAACACATATGGACATTACAGTAACACTTTACAATAAGGTTAACATTAATTAACTACCTTAGTAGTGTAACTACCGCATGAACTAAGAATGAACAATACTTCAACACATTTATTAATCTTAGTTAATACTAGTTTCAACATTTACTAATACGTTATTAAAATCAAAGGTTGTATTTGTTAACATTAGTTAATGCACTGTGAACTAACATGAACAAACAATGAACCGCTGTATTTTTATTAGCTAACATTAACAAAGATTCATAAATACTGTAACACATGTATTGCTCAGTGTAAGTTCTTACATTAAGTTATACATTAACTAATATTAACTAATGAACCTTATAGTAAAGTGTTACCGACATTTCTTTAAAAAATAGTCGAGGTAACGTTATCATTTGTTTCTGTTTGTGCTGTAACGTTAGATCTTTGGTTACTGCTTCTGTAAAGTCTGAAACCATCATTAATCAAAAGTACATCTATTTGTGTCCAATATAAGGCGTTCATCCAGGAAAAACTAGATTATTGTGAACAAATTATTGACAAATTATTATACAGTGTTAATATCTAGCATGTCTTTACATTAATTACCCAGTCCTAAGGTCTGACAAGCTTGACTGTAAATATATATATATATATATATATATATATATATATATATTCACCAAGAGGTTAGTGTCTTGCCATTTTCAGTAGCATTTTCGTTCACATTATAGTAGATTTAATGTATGTTTAGCTTTAAACTCACCCACTCGTGTTATCTGTGAATGTAAACTGCTGGGTCACCTCAGGTTTGCAGTTGTGTTTACACTAGTTGCTTAGGAACAAGACAACGCAAACTCCCTTCACATTTGCTATTGGCCAGTTGCGTCAGACGTCAACCCGTGGTGACGTCATCCGGAAGAAAGACGCGCTGTGATGATGATGGTGCGCATGCGGCACTTCATGAGCGCAAGTTGTGTGTTGAGGTTGAAACGATAATAAAGTCGATTTCACTCCGGATTCCAGATACTAGAAAGCCGTTTATTATCGTCCATCCACCGGTACGTCATACAATGTGTTTGACCGAGTTGAGAAAGTTGTGAATCGCATTGGGCAGATGATGTCGGAGCTGTTAATGATGTCGTGAGTGTTTCAGGTGCTCATCATCATCATCATCATCATGTCCACTGAAGAAGAGCTGCTGTCTGTGGATTATGAGGTGTATGGGAGAGTGCAGGGCGTGTTCTTTAGGAAACACACACAGGTAATGGACATATCAGTGTCGTGTGTGCTGGGGCTAGTTGTCACATCAATAGGCCTATACAGTCAAACCAAAATGTTTTCAGACACCTTCAACATTTCTCACATTATCACTGTTATTCGCTATAGTGTAGAAAATGGTGATAAAATATGACAAGAACTCAACTCATAACTCTGTGAAGTTATCAAATCAGTTGGAGGGTTGAATAGTCAGTCAAATAGGTTGAATATCTGTCAGCTGGTAAATTTAACTACATAATTAGATAATACCAGTTTAGCTCAACCAGTCACCAAGCAATGCTTTATTTTGTTCAGTCTGTGTGTAAAAAGGTCGCTTTAGCAATTAAAGAAAAAACACTTGTTAAAACATGATCAGGTCAAAGTTTTCTGTATAATTTTTTGTCCCAAATGTTTATAAATTTTACTGGTAGTCTCTGTATGAAGAATTTGTGGGTATAATGTCACAGTTTACTTTATTTTGCTCTCCTCACTTACGTAAAGAAACTATAGTGTCCTGCACACTAGTACTGTATTAGAGGTGTTTCTGTGTATCAAACAGCATGCTTCTATCAGCAGATTGCACAAACAGATACAAATGCATACTTTAAATGTAAAGTAAGTTTCTGTGGATGAAAGTGTCTGTCAAATGGATGAACGCAATTGAATATTTCTTATTTTTGGAACATTTCTGTATAGACAAAAACATTAAGGTCTTGACTATGAAAAATGTTAAACATACAAGAGATACAGCTCATTGAACAGCTAATTTTTTTAACAGAAAAATAACATTTTGGAAAACTACAAAAATATAAAAGGTAACAAAAACTGTGGTTAATGAATTGTGTAGAATTATTACAAAACAAAACGACTTGTTTACTAACGTAACCTCGGTTCCCTGAGATAAGGGAACGAGTATTGCATCTGCTAGACGCTATGGGGAAAACTCCTTTTTCTCAGAATACTGAAGCCTTTTATAAAATAACTCAGTGCTTCTGCACAGCCATAACAGTGCAGAGACTAATCACACGCTATTGGCTAGTCAGTGGGAACTGCACAGACCTATGGCAGAGCGGAGTAACTGCACGAACCAATCGGTGCGCTGGATGGCTGGCTGCTGAGTCGGCGCAGGCTTGTGGCGACTCACAGATGCAGAGCTGGAGCGCTTGGGCAGGAAGTGTCGCATAGCCTGCGATGGCCTCTGTGCAGTCGTGAAGCACTCAGCGAAACCATCCACCGCGGGACATAAGAGACCAGTGGAAGAAAAAAGTGAGTCGAGGAAGGCGGTTTTATCTACGTCCTTGATCTCAGTTAAGTTAGCCATAAGTGGCGCTCCAGCACCACTAAGCTGGCCATAGCCCTTCCGATGGCCTGGGCGGTGACTTTCGTAGCGCGGTGCTCCAGATCTGTGGTGCTGCGGAGGTCACGAAAGCATCTGGGTCTGGTCCAGACTCATCTATGGATCGGAGGAGCTTTACCTGGAACACTTGGAGGACCGCCATGGAGTGGAGGGCGGAGCCTGCCTGGCCAGAGGACGTGTTGGCCTCGTCGTTCTGCAGGGTTTGGATGGGTGAGCCACCTTTGGTTTCCATCCGATAGCAGTGGGTGGGCAAAGGTACACAGCTACGGCTTCCTCTGGGGGGGGCAGCTTCTCGTAACCCATTCCCTCAGCGCCGTCGATGTTCGAGAGCATGGCGGAAGTGGAGACGCGCAGGCGGCCCGGGTTGGGGGCGCGCCATAACTTCGCCGGTTCTTCGTGAACCTCTGGGAAGAACGGTGCGGATCTGTGGCGAGGGGCCTTTTGGCACCCCGGCAGGAACCATTTGACAGCTCTTGACAGGACGTGGATAAGCTCGGCGTCCAGTCCAGCTCAAGAGTCTTTGCGTTCTTTAGACGGCACCGTGGCGGGGTCATCCACAGAGCCAGGTCGCCCAGTCCTCCGTGTCCGAAGCCGCTAATGACAGTGATTCATCATGAGGATCGTCCTCGGATCCCCCTGAACGAGGCAAGGTTGGTGTCACAGGAGGCGCGCTGGTCTGAACGGGTGAACAGCACAGGCGACATCTCTCTCTGTGTCTGACCTCAAGTTTCTGCGAGGTCCGAAGATCGTCGCTGAAGGAGATAAACCTGAATCAAATGGCGAAATGAGCGTCTTTTATAGGTAGATGCCCCGCCCCTTCTGGCGGGCTCTGCGCTCAGATCAGCAGGAGGTGCACCGATTGGTTCGTGCAGTTCCCATGACTAGCCAATAGCGTGTGATTAGTCTCTGCACTGTTATGGCTGTGCAGTAGCACTGCGTTATTTTATTAAAGGCTTCAGTATTCATAGAAAAAGGAGTTTTCCCCATAGTGTCTAGCAGATGCAATATGACTGACCGTTTTAGTTTTGGTTTAGTTTTCACAATCCAATCCATTTCGTAGGGGTAAAATCAAATCCCATTTCAACATTTCTTCCCTTTACCTTCAGAAAATGTCAGATTACTGAAGTAAATGACTAACTAAAGGTGAGTTTTACACATGGGTTCGTTTTGTTTTGTTACAAAAATATTGGAAATTTTGTTTTGAGGATTGAAACATTGTTATCATTTAATTTATGTCCTTTTATTGTCATTTTTATTTGTTTCAATATGAAACATTGTATTTATAATACATACAAATTAATTCGTACGAATTAGCCGCCTTTTAATCACTCGTACGAATTTGTCATGAGATAGCGTTGGAGATCCACTGGTTGACGAGCACACGTTGATCTGATTGGTTACAAGGTCGTTTGTGACGTCAGAAACACCAGCGATTTCACACCGTGTTTTTGAGACTGTCTTTGGTTCACTGCAGTTTTAAGCAGAAAATACTCAGCAATGCTGTCGACTTATGAACTTACACATGTGTGTCTTAAAGCATATTAAAAACACCACATACACACATAAACAACATTAAAAGCTGGATTTTCACCACAGGGGGACTTTAAATGATTATGTTCTTAAATGTGTATGAAGTGCGTTGCTCATGCGTGCGTGCGTGCGTGCGTGCGTGCGTGCGTGCGTGTGTGTGTGTGTGTGTGTGTGTGTGTGTGTGTGTGTGTCTCTGCAGGCAGAAGGGCAGAAGCTGGGTCTGGTGGGCTGGGTGCAGAACACCGGCGCCGGCACGGTTCAGGGGCAGATCCAGGGTCCGGCCGGTAAAGTCCAGCAGATGCAGCGCTGGCTCCGCACCACCGGCAGCCCTCAGTCACGAATCACCAAAGCAGAGTTCACCAACGAGCGCGCCGTTGAGAAACTGGATTTTAAGGACTTTAAAGTTGTTCGTTAATGACAGAACAACTCGAGTAGAATCTATTTACATATACTATTTATTTTAGTGTTTAAATTATAATTTTTTTGTGACTTGTTGCCTGTTACTGGTATAAATATGAGGGAAAACACCTATATTGACATTACATACCATCTCCCAGATTCTGTTACACTCACAGCTAATATAATAGACTCCACCCCTATTCCTCCAGTGTGTTTGTGTTTTATAATGGCTTGGCATGTATCATCCACACTGTTATTTTCACCTTGGTTACTAAGGTCTATACATCAGTGGTTGTGTTAAACCATATTTACGAAAATGTGACCTACGTGAATCACGCAGACAGTGGCGGTCTTAACATAGAGGCATAGGTAGGCGGCTGCTTGGGGCCCCCTAACAGTGGTCGTAGTAGGGGGGCCCCCCACCAACCTAAAAAAGAAAAAAAATCAAAAAGCCTCTTATCATTGTGAACACTTCAAAAGCATAGTAAATGTTATTAATATTCTTAAGAAATACGTTGAAATGTTGAAGTAGTAGTTAAAATGTTCCGTTCAAGGTTATCTGTCCCTACACATAACACCCCTTACTTTCTCAATGGAATGGACTAGTCCGTAACGGCGCGAGCTGAGGCGCGAAACGGCAGATGACAGGAGGACTGGCAAAAAAAAGACGCCGATATGTATTTGGCAACGCTGCCAAAAATGACAAACTTTTACGCCTTCTGTCAGGGACAGATTTATTATGGGTTTATTTGATGATTGTTTGAAGTTCGCGTAAACAAAAAGCTGTTATATATATATTTTGAAGCCTAATAAATGTTAATTTTTCGGCTTTCAATTACACTGCCATGTGTGATGGCCATAATTAACGTTAATGTTAAAAATTAGGGGGGGGGGGGGGGGGGGGGGGTGGGGGGGAATAATTTTTATCCAGACACCAATAGCTGTATTAGTATCAGTGATAGGTCTACTGACCTTCATTCATAAAAATATGCCATTAAACAAGTATTTAAAATATACTGCCTTTATGTTGTCTCTACATTCATTTGTAGATTAGCTGTGAAATTATTACATTATAAAATATATAAACTAATATAAACCTATAAAAATGTTTGTTTGTAGAATGTTTGAAATGTCAATCTCAAGTGCAATGCCAATTGCAACCTCCCTCACTCATACAAGGTCAATTATTCATCTTGGCAATATTTGCTATGTGTTGCTGTTTGTGATGTTTTGCTAAGTAGGCTATATGACTGTTTGTGGGGGTTTACCATAACTACCTGTCTTGCTGGTTATATTGATATTAATTTGATCTTAAAAAAAGAATAAACCGTGCTGGTTTTCCTGGCATTTTGGCAAAGACAGGTGTTATCTGAAACCGTATTCTCTGTTGTTCCATCATGACTATTAGTTTGTGTAGTGCTACACTTTGTGTTCTCTCCTTCCCATCTTCATTTTGGAGTAAATAAATGTATTCAGGGTTTAAAGGGGAAGGTTTTTTCTCCTCTCCAACCTTTACTTCCCTGTATGCGCGTGTATATTAGACGTGTCGCGTACAGGTCTTAAAGAGACAGTCACCCTAATAATAAACATGCAGCCGTTTGTCCTTAAAGGGATAGTTGGCCCAAAAATAAACATTCTGTCATTATTTATTCACTGTAATGTTGTTCCAATCCTGTACTAATTTATTTATAGTGCTGAACACAAAAGATGTTTTGAAGAATGTGGGTAACCAGACAGTTGTTGGTCCCCATTGACTTCCATAGGGAAAAATATACTATGGAAATCACTGGGGTACATCAACTGTTTGGTTACCCACATTCTTCCAAATAACTTCAACAGAAGAAAGAAACTTATTCAGGTTTAAAACAACTTGGGAGAGTAAATGATGACAATTAAACATTTTGGGAGAACTATCTATTTAATGTTAATAAAACAAAAGAAACACAGGAAATCACTCACTGCTCTTGACTGAGAACTTTAATAGTAGCTTTAATAAGAATCAATGTATAATTTATACAGTGAAGACTACATCTGGCTTTGACTTTGACTGAATTTGCTCTCACTTTGTAGAAAAAATATTTATAATAGCTGTATATTTTCATGCTTTTTTGTCCTTAGCCAATCACATGCCTGCCAAAGTTATGTAAAATTTGCCATTTAAATGTTTTAGAGTCCTGTAGTCAATAGTTGTATTACTTAAAACTCATCTTTAATCACCAAAATGACACATTTAAATGTTTTCTTTGTAAAAAATGTCTTCATGCCTTAAAATATCTTGAATGTAACTCGACACCCTTGCCTCATTTAGTATCCGTGGTTCTATGAATATGCAAATGAGCCCCGCCTCCACTCACTCACTCACTCAGAGATCCACTGGTTGACGAGCACACGTTGATCTGATTGGTTACAAGGTAGTTTGTGACGTCAGAAACACCAGCGATTTCACACCGTGTTTTTGAGACTGTCTTTGGTTCACTGCAGTTTTAAGCAGAAAATACTGAATTTACACATGTTTATCTTAAAGCATATTAAAACACCTCATACACACATAAACAACATTAAAAGCTGGGTTTTCATCACAGGGGGGCTTTTAAAATACCATGTATCACATTAATATCAACAAAAGATGAATATGTAAAAAAAAAAAAAACTAGGAGGTTGTAAGTCCTTCAACAAACAAACAAAACTAACTTGTGCAAAACACAAGTTTTTTTTCCTCCAAATATTTCAAAGCCAAGGCAAAGAAAACATTGTGATATTAATGTCTATAATATATTAGGTCTGTAAAATAAAATAAAACTCATTCCGGTCTCAAAACACTATTTTTATGTAATTGGAGGAAAGTTTTGATATAAATGTATAGATTGCAAAAAATCTCAATTATATACAATATTATTTTATTATACTTCTTTTTGTCATTTTTTACTTACCTTACCAATATATTTTCACTGGACCACAAAAATAAATAATTTAATTTATCTGGGTAATTCTATATGTCAGGAAGTAATACAGTTTTATTCAACATCATTTTGCAAAGTAATAAAGGGCCTGAATAATAGTCTAAAATGATAATGCTATAAATGGTTAGTTTGGGATGTAGACTCTGGATGGGTTCTTCAGAACAATAAAACATTCACACAATGACATGTGATTTTTTAACATCATAGTGGATTTTTAAAAAAAACAAATGTAATTAACAAATGGAATATGTTTTTCTCTACATTTGTGCAGTGTTGGGGGGGGGGGGGGGGTAAGGTATTTTTTAAAAGTGTATGCATTTTTTATTTTTATTAAAAGTAATTTATATATAAAAATAACTTATGTAAAATTCACTTTAAAAAATATCCACATTTCTCATTTTCATTCATGGAGATAACATGGACAGTATGTCATGGTTTAATGGAAGATCACGTTCTTCGAGAACACACACTCAAAGCAGCACTCAATACCTTATTTGCCATTTCCTCATGGGTATACAAGTTATTATTTATTTAAATTTAGTTTATGTTTAGACATTACAAAACAATTATAACAATAAAAAATGACTTTTTTCAAAGTTTAGCATTTTTTATGTACTGAAGTATAATTTTTTACAATTATGACATGTTATTACAGTCAACCTGAACATAGTGTTAAATATGTGTTTTATGTGTGTATGTTGTGTGTGTTTGCATTTGTTCTCCATCGTGGATGTTGCGGTGTCACTGCATCATTGCTGTGTGTGTTTGCATAGTCTGCATGATAGCAGATTTATTTTCGACAAATTATGTAACGGAGAGTAAATTATGGCAGCCCATTTTTCATTTCTTATGAGTGATTTAGTGAGTTTTGGGGTGTTGTGTGTGTTTAGGAGATCAGGGATGTGTTGTGGTATCACCCCTTCATGATTTTTTTATTATTATAATGTAACAAAAAAAGCTATTTTTATAGTCTCCCATTGATGTCTATGATTTAAAAAAAAAAAATGTACTTATATAAATGTACAAAAAATCCCCTAACACTGCACAAAGAGTAAAAACATTAATAAAGTGGCGGTTTTCACGCTAACAAACAACCAGATATCATTTTTTGTTTGTAGAGCTAGCAAATGTCAACCACCATGTCAAGTCTCATGCTGTGTAGATGAAGGGTTTTTTTTTTTCAGCAAATGTCAGGGGTTTAATAGAGACCATGATAGGAATGATGGCACAGGGATTTGTGCATCACTTTAAATGGATTCTAGCTGATGCTTATAGCAGACTATCATTATCAGATGCTGAAACACTTGTTATGGTGACACTCAGATCTAAATTATGTATTAAAACGTATTTTTTTCATTGACAAAACTAGTTGCATAAACAGTATGATTCATATTCCACATATGGAGACATAGCTGATGCATCGATGCACACAATGAGGAGTGGGTTTTGAGTTTAGTTGTAAAAGGCACACTCTTTCTCTCTCTGAAATGAACAGATTTTGGATGAAGGTGCGCCGTGACGTGGCACTATAAAACACACGTCTCCATGCTTCTTTGCTCTTATGTTTCACATGTACATTGACCTGCGTGTCTGGTATTCTCCCAGAACCAAGTCTCCAAGATGAATGAATGTATTGTGAAAGAGCCAAACATTCCAGGAAATGAATGTTCCCCACCCTCGTCTCCTTCCAAAGCACAGCCAGTTTATTTCTACAGCGGCTTTTCAAGGCCCGTCCACACACACATCTGCATTAACTGAGGCCGAGTCCTTCTGATGACGTGCACTGAGAACGCCTGAAGCTTGTGTTTATAAAGCCTGGATATACTTTATTCAGACACCTTCAACATTTCTAACATCATCACGGTTTTTAAATATAGTTTGGAAAATGATAATAAGAGTTACTAAATCAGTGGATATTTCACTGGTTTTGTCCGTCCTTCTGTTAGACTCTCACACATGAATTATGTTGAATATCTGTCAGCTGGTAAATTTAACTACACAATTAGATAATACCAGTTTAGCTCCACCAGTGACCAAGCAATGCTTCATGTTGTTCAGTCTGTGTGTAAAACGAGCATTAGCAGTTACAGAAAAACACTGAAGAAAACATGATCAGCTCAAAGTGGAGGAATCATTTTTGATCCCACATTTTTATGAATGTGACTGGTAGTCTCTGTCTGAAGAATTTTGGGGTATAATATGTCACTTTATTTTGCGCTCCTCACTTACATAAATGAACTATAGTGTCCTGCACACACTATTAAAAAAAAAACAATCAAAAATGATATCTGATCTATAGCTGTCTGAATAATTTTTTGTTTGACTCTATCGCTTCAGCATCTGATCTGTAAGACCAGCAGTCGGATCTATGTATGAGAATGTGTTATTTTTTTGCAGAGTTAGTTAAGTGGTGGGTCATGCTGTTTTGTTGTGCAATTGTCACAGAACGCTGGACGACGCCTCCTCCTGGTTTCACCAGATCCCTCTCTCCTGTGTATTAGGACTTCAGTTCCCACTACCCTTCCCTGCTCATTATCCCCTGATTAATCACCCCTGCACTGCATCAGCATCACCTGTGTGCCCTTAGCTCCCCTTTATGTGGACTGCTCTGTTCATTGTTCATTTGTGAAGTCTTGTTTTACCTACACGCTTTCTCTAGCTCGTTTCTCCCGTACTGCTCTGATATTTTGACTTGGACTCTTAACTCGTTTTGAACCTACGCTGCCTGCCCCTGCCCTTCTGCCTGTTTGATGTACGATTCTTGGATTGGCCTTACCGGTGTGCTGTGTTTGAGTTTGCTGCCGCCCTAGCCACGGGCTTTTGAGTTTTATGACTGCTTTCCTTTGTTGGCTTACCTGTATCAATAAAATACTGCAAATGGATCCGACCGCCTCAGCCTCTTCGTTACAGCAATATTGTAGGTGGTAATGGTGTTGGACCTGCCTTTAATGCAGTTAAAACACAGAATAATTCATTAAACTGCGGTTCTAATGTTGTTTTTAAACCATCAGTACTTTCTTTAAAGTCACCATGAAGACAGAATGCTTAAATAAATGATTTATCCGTGCACATACTTTTTTTTTTTTTAAAGTCCCCCTGTGGTGAAAACCCAGCTTTTAATGTTGTTTATGTGTGTATGTGGTGTTTTTAATATGCTTTAAGACACACATGTGTGAGTTCATAAGTCGACAGCATTGCTGAGTATTTTCTGCTTAAAACTGCAGTGAACCAAAGACAGTCTCAAAAACACGGTGTGAAATCGCTGGTGTTTCTGACGTCACAAACGACCTTGTAACCAATCAGATCAACGTGTGATCGTCAACCAGTGGATCTCTGAGTGAGTGAGTGAGTGGAGGCGGGGCTCATTTGCATATTCATAGAACCACGCATACTAAATGAGGCACGGGTGTCGAGTTACATTCAAGATATTTTAAGGCATGAAGAATTTTTCAAGGAAAAACGTTTAAATGTGTCATTTTGGTGATCAAAGATGAGTTTAAAGGATATCATTTTTAACAGGGGGACTTTATACATTCATGTGCACGGGTAATCTTTAATCAACTTTTAACCTTCCCTCCCCCTTGAAACGACATCTGGGCTGCGTCTGAAAACGTATTCAGTGACTTGTTGCCTCGCTGCACTATCAGGCAATGGCTTTCACACGAAGACTCCTCACAAATCTGATTTCGGACAGACTTCTGAGGCAGTGTTACCGTTTACTCATCTACAGCAAATAGAGCGAGCCTTGGTGAAAACTGAGAGGATATTTAATGACTAATAGAAATTTCTCACTAGAAATGACATCACAAGTGGAAAACATTTATCAAAAATGTACATTTACACATTTACGTCCAGCCGCAACTTTCAGACGCCATCTTTATTTTTCTAGCTCAACTGTCACAGAATGGAAAGCACAGGTTTGTGGGATATCAAAGGCGGTGAAGGATACATAACGCCTATCACTGTATACATATAAAAGCTCCTTCAGTATTACTGTTACAAACTCCTCAGAGACAAGAAGGTTGAGGATCCAAATGCAGCTTTATTGAAAGGGGAATCCAGGCCAAAGGTCAGAGCACAGTAAATCAGTCCAAACCATCAAATCCAGAGGGTGAGACAGGAACGGGAAAACCAGGACACAGGCAGATATCAAGAACCAGGAACATGGAAAACAGTGGAATTGCTCAGAAACACCGTGTTGAGGCCCTTGCACACTGAGTCCGAAATTTTCTTATGCATTTTTTTACATTCGTGATTCGGTGGCTCTGAATTGTCAAAACACCATTCAAACTGCTTGCTACGGATGCGAAAAACACAGAAAATCGAACCCGATCCGATTTTTTTTATGACGGACGAAAGTTTCGGAGGCAAGCGTGATTGACATAACGTGAGGTCGTTTTTTTTTTTTAACGTGCGCAAATTTCAGACTCAGTGTGCAAGGGCCTTTACACGTACAAGACCTCACAGGGAACGAATGAGTGTACATGTTTAAATAGGCTGAGACTGACAGGGTAACGACACAAGATGCAATCAGGGATGATGAGTCCGGGCAGTGAGTTAATGCAAATGTAGTTTGTTTGGGAATGACAATAGTCCGGAGTGGAGTGCCCTCTGGTGGTAATGACAGGCACTCTCACTGGTGATCCTGACAATTATCAGCAGCTACCGCGTTTCTCAGGAGTTAATGCCCTCCTCCCTCCCCAGCTCCACCTCTCGTCAGTCAGGATTTGATATTCTGATTCCCTTCGAATCCCCCTGAGACAGTAATACTAGATGTTATTTCCAAGTAGATGGGAAAACTCATAAGCTGAAACAAAGCAGAAGGCTACACTTTGTAACTTTTGATAATAGAGATAGTGCAAAAAATCCTTCTTCCAAACCACATCTTTCCTTTAGCCAAATTACACAGTGGTAAACCATATTGATTAGTATTTTAAAGATGTCCGGATGGATTTTGCAGGGAAATTGCATACACGTTACGCATCCGTGTCCTTTCCGAAGCAGCTCCGGTAAGCATGAAGCTGAAAGTTTGTTGTAAGAACCGTTATTTATTTATCCATTCTCTCTGAAAAGATACCTTGTATAGGCTCAATGAACACCGGTGCCTCGAACCGCTAGAGTTAGCTTTAAAAGGCTTACATTTAAAAGTGAAATCCTGCTTTTTCTGTCAAAGATTCCAGCCGTCGGATACTTTTTTAATTATTACATTTATTTTAACATTTACAATTTATTTTCTCCCTCAATTTATTCAAGGTAATAATTCAAGTTTACATAACTTGAATTACATAATATCATAAAGCAGTCATCACTTCTTTGGAGGGAAAACAACTTCTATTTTTAGCGATTTTATCTTTCAAATTTGATTTGGTGAACCTTGCACGTGCACCCTATTAAAAAAAAGTTAGTAGAAAAAAAAAGTTAATAGAAAAAAATGATATTTTTTAAATTAGTTTCATAGACCATGCAGTTCTTTATTAGACGAGTCGTCTAGACGCGGCGCAGTGGCTGATTTTAGCTCAGAATATCCTCCCTGTTAAACCTGAAGACACTGAGAGTGAACATAGAGATCGAGAAAGTCATTTATGTTTAAAGTTGAAGTAGTGCGTTTAAAGTTCTTTGGCAGTGTTTTACATATTGTTAATAATAATAATAATGGTTGTATGTGAGAGATGGAAAATCATCCATCTATTCTTTATTCCACCCTGTTATTATTTTGCCCACCCTGTTAAGCATTTTTTTACTTTTTTTACAATCATTTTATAAAATTAGCACACACAAAAAAAAATAAAAAATAATAATTGAGTGCACACATGATGATAGGTGTGATCTGTTTGTGTTTAATGTTCGGTTTTGCCAGAATTTAAAGTGTTTCTGTTGTGTAGTTTTGTGAGTTCAGTCCAAAAGAAGACCAAAAAACACTGAAAAGCAGTAACTGCAGTTGCTCATGCCATGATAAGCTGTGTTTGTTATAACCGGTAATCAACAAGTTAAAATGATGATTTTTTTTTTTGTTATTGTTTTTTTTGTGTGTTTTTTTAATCACTTTTTCTTAGACAATTGACATGAAATAAGTTCACAGTTTTAATATGCTCACATTATTAGCACACTATATTAATTAATAAACTTAAATAGAAATTGACCATTTTATGTCAGTCAGTTTCTGCAAATGAAGTGAATTAACTTGAGTTTTAATTTAGTGCAATTGTGCTGTCAGCATTTTACAGATAAATTACGGGACAGTAAAAAACTGTAAAATCAATAGTACTTTGCAGGTGAAGCTGCTAACAGTAAATTACTGTAAATTTACACTGCAAAGTTTTACAGTTTGTGTGTGTGAAAAAACATAAAATTCAGTTCAACATTTACTCTCCTGATCAGTCATTGACTTCACACACACTTTTTCTATTAAGTGCAATGTGACTTTACAGTAATATTACAGCAAACCACTGGCAGCAGGTTTGCCAATATATTACTGTTTTTCTACAGTTTGCTTGCTGTAAACTTAATTAGAGTCTATTACTGTTCAAATACATTTTGTTAATGTGTAACACTGAATCAGTGTTGCCGTTAATGAGATAATTATGTGATTAATTAAGCAATTATGAAACATTAGTGAACACCTGCAGTTAACAAGCAATATCGCTGAAGGAAAGCAAAACAACAAGAACAACAACCGACTATAAAATTATAAATTCAATCTCTAAAGAGGATTTAATCCTCTTTAGAGATTAATCCTTTAATCCGCAGAGGATTAAAACTCCACAAACAGCATTACCAGCTTCACTTATTACCATTTATTTACTTATTACTAACTAGGGGTGCGTTTCCCAAAAGCATCGTTAGCCAACTATGGTCGTAAGTTCCATTGAACTCCATTGGTAACGACGGAAACAACAGCCCCAGTTTGACTTTATTTCTGTCATAAATCTACTAAAGCTCTTAGTAAGAAAATATAAAGATTTAGATGCATCTACAATTTTTTTAAATGTGGTTGCCATTATGGTGATCAGTGTTTGCTTCAGTTACATGGGCAACTAATCTTTGATTAGTTATTTTGCTGTAATGTGTTTATAAGACAATAACAAAAACAATAAAGCCAAGAAAACATGTGATGTGGGTTACTTACCATCTCATCTAGTGTCTGATCTGTTAATGAGAGCGTAATGTTGTCAATGCATTTAACTTTACATTACCACAATTGTGATGCCGCCACAATCAATTATGAAGAGTTTTCAAACACACTGTACACAAAAAGATTTGAAATAAGGTGTCAGCCAATCATAACAAAGGTGATCAAATTAATCATGCTGCAGTGCATGCTGGGAGTCATGGGTGAGTTTTGTCCTGTGCTAGTACCCATCATGCATTGTGACCATCGTTGAGATTCATATGCTGATTCTTGATGTTTCTAGTTCAAAATATTTTGTGCACAATGTGATTTTAGAAACCTTTATAACTGATTACTTCAATTTGGCTGGTTCTCATGCTGTAAAAACCACACGTCTATCAAAATATAAACTTATCACATCATATAAACTAGATTCTGGATGAGATCAGAGAATCTGGCCATTGATGTTGATTATATCACTGCCAACACATGACCAACATCACCTGACTGTATTTTCTCTTGGTTTTTCTTGATAAATGTGCTTTAAAAACACAATGGTGACTTACAACAAATCCATTCCTATTTTAAATAAAACGTCAACATCTAAACCTCTGATAATTCTCAATGAGAACTTCTATAGATGTCTGACAGAAATAAAGTCAAGGTAATAAGTGAAGCTGGTAATGCTGTTTGTGGAGTAGTTTAATCGTCCTCTGCTGAGATCTTCACAGATTTAATGCCTTTTATCTTCAGTGTAGTTATATTGCAGTAGGCTATCGAAAACAACAAATGTTACAGTATGCATATGGTATATTACTGTTGTAATGGAAAACGGTATATTACTGTTGTAATTTGGCTGTTTTTTTTTACATCACAGTTTTATATTCTAATTCTTGGGTGGCCAATTAAAATTCACACTTATCAAAAACTGAAAGTCAGTCAGCTCTTCAATTTTGAATTTGGCACAACCCTGATGTATACTGTATCATTTCAGACAACTAAGTTCACTAAATGACATATCCGGAGGTCGTGGGAGGGAGTCATTTCAGGACAAAAAAAAATCAATGAATTTATATTTTATATTTGAATGGTGTGGTAGGTTCTCTTTGGAGGCTATTTAATCAAACACGCATCAGACACGAATCACATAAATCACTTTAATGTCTGTATAACATTCTGTCTACATGATCATTACATTATGCCGTTCAGTGAAGAAAATGTCCATAACGCCATCAGATATCGGCTATAGAACCTTTTCAGCTTATGTTTTGCTATCTGCGCAATGCTCATTTGTATTACTGACAGGCGTCTAAACACGTTTTGCAGAGAAAAGCACGAATGCACTGCACAAAATACAAATCAGCAGCTTCAGCCCAGAGTCAGACACATCCTCGCATTGCTCAGCACTGGAATCCCAACACGTAGTTATCCTTATATGGGCATTTTCCTGTTTGACGGTGTTACGTCACTGCGTGACGCGTGAGCAGGTGCAGATGCTGAGACTGGCGGGGATAGAGACGCACATTGAAATACACTTGATTATATGCGATTGCAAAACATATAATCATCAATAAAATAATTTCTACTAGAAAGTTGGTCCAATTACTTTTTATCTTTCTTTCACTCCCCCATTTTCACATTACTCAATAGTTTTTGTAGCTGAATTACATGACACAAGAACACAGATCAAATACTGTAGGCCTAGTGTCGAATATGAGCATCAGTTTGCATGAAATGATTGGGTTTTTAAATAAGTCATGCATTATTCAAAAGGACTTAATGCATGTCTTTATGCATATCATGGTCCATCAGAATTTTCTGAATGAATATGTGGCACGCACCACGTTTCGTCCTCTCAGGGGTTCGCCATCGAGTCCGCGCGCGCAGCTTCACTTCAGTTACATCTGTTCCAATCGGCATTTAGTGCGATATGGATTAAAGAATAGCAATTCATATAAAACTCTCACAGAAAACTCTTTTTTATTTGCATGTCGTTTAGAGCAGCTCCCCAAACGCGGAATGGTACGGCCCGTTTCATTCATAAAATTCAGGCGGACTATAAATAGGAGCTCGCGGAGCTGAGTGTCACTGACCAGGTTTATAAACCTGGAGAGAGCGACTGCAACATCACGAAGCGAGGGATTCGGACCAGAAGAGCTGGAATCCAGGCAATAGTTGTGTCTGTTTGTGCTGGAGAAATGTTCCTGAGCAAAGCTAATTCTGATCCGGATTCCTCGTCCTCTTCTGGCGAGGACGCGCGCGCGCACAGACCGATGGACAGCAGCAGCACACAGGTATGATGCTTTCACTTTCATCCATACATCATAATAACATACACGCCATGATCGATGCATGTGGCTTAATATCTAATACATAAT
This sequence comes from Meda fulgida, assembly GCA_030578275.1. NCBI lineage: Eukaryota > Metazoa > Chordata > Actinopteri > Cypriniformes > Leuciscidae > Meda > Meda fulgida. The sequence goes on along the minus strand of CM060632.1, from coordinate 3,021,487 downwards.
ACAAATGCATTCTTGGAGACTATATTCTTTCTCTTTCAAAAATGTAGGCTATTATTCTGAAGCGTTATTAAATATTGACATATTTTGAATGGGCTAGCACACTATTGCAATGTTGGTGCTTCATATGTTTATCAGATGTTGAATGTGATGTTGTGTGGCGCATCCTTTGCAATGCCAAGAATCATGGTAAAGCATTGTAAAAATGCAGCTGTTCATTGAGAAAAATAAATCCAGCGAGGAGAGCCCACAGCAGCTCTGCGTAAGCATTGACGTCAGAGACAATGCAAAAGTTAAATATTGATCAGGAGGCTATTTTTAGATGCTCGAGTGTATTTAAAGAAAAGTCATAAGTGCAATTTTTAAAAAAAAGTCATGCATTAATAAAAGACCTGGTATAAATAAGTGTTGTGTTTATGTAGCTATAAGATATATTTCCGTTGCATCATCGCAGGGCTCGTGCGTGGATGCTGAGTCTCCGGGCTCTTTCGTTCCGACGGTCACCGCGATCTCCAGCACGCCAGACCTGCAGTGGATGGTCCAGCCCACGGTCATCACGTCTGGGTCTCCGTCTCTGGGAAGAGCCGAAAGCCACGAGCCGGCAAAGAGCAAGATCGCTGGGAACAAGGGGAAATGCGCTGGCAGAAAGAGCAAGAGCGAGCAGGTATTTCTGCGTTCACTGCATGTCTGGCACGCGTGCTGATCTGTGACTGCGAAGCATGTGTGCCTGCATGGGATTGATGGGGATGCAGCTCTAGCTCTGGCATGTTGCCTAGACCAGCAGCATCCAATTTATATTCAGGTCACAGCGAGTCTGCAACAATAGACTATTTTTAGACGCATTGCAGAGAAAGACGCTTTTGCCATTGCGTGAATAATTGGCGATAGAAGTCAAGCATTTTAGCGAGGCGCGCACTGATTCTTCGAGATGACAAGTGCAATTGATCTTGCTTTGACTAGCTCTCTCCGGAGGAAGAGGAGAAGAAGAGGATCAGGAGAGAGAGGAATAAAATGGCTGCAGCGAAGTGTCGCAATAGACGGAGAGAACTCACCGACACCCTGCAGGCAGTGAGTACAGGCATCACAACATAACCTTACTACAGTTCATTCAAAAAATGAACACTCCTCTGTCTCTGTTTACTCGCCCACCATTGAAAAAATGAACCCATGATTCGACGCTGTTTTGCGCAATCCCAGCTAAAAAAAATGTCACATTGCAGCCCTAATGTTGCTATTCTGAATGTTATTCTCTGAACGCTCGAAAATTATTTTATTCGAACTTTAAGGAAACATTCCATTTGATAATTTTTTTGTACTTTTTACTTTTAGCTGTAGACCTACAAAAAAGATTGTTATGCTGCTTGATATTGCAAATTCTAAAGGTAAGGTCATATTTACCATTGTTCAGAGATTGTTTCTTCCAGTTATTTCAATAGGCACCCATGCTCAATATTTTCACATGTGGGCAAAGCGTTTCCCCTGCAGGCTTTGCATCAGGGTTCGAGTTGCTCATTAATTTACTCCGTTGATCAACTGAAAGCTGTTTGGTTTGAAAGTAACTTCTGTTCTGTGCGAGCAGTGCTTCATTCATCGCCACACTATCAACAACGGGCCCTTTTTTCATTTGCTATTGGGGCAAATGGGAACGTAAAAATTATATTTGCTATAACCACTTTAGACGTTTACCCAACTATGACGATTTCACCTTCTCGAAAGCCGGAAATGTGAAAAGATTCCACAGACGATGAACCTTTTTGCCCATCAAATTGTGCTGACAATTCGTTAATGTGAACACACCCCTTAAATGTTAATAGTTCACCCAACAACAACAACACAAAATCATCAATTACTCACACATGTTGTTCCAAATCCATAATAATCATAATTTTTTACTTACTTTTAGAATTCAAATTTGGTCACGGAAGCTCAAGCATAAGAACCATGAAGTTCATTCTCATCACGTCTAAGCTTTTGCAAAAACCACAGATGTTTCGAGCTTGTGTTTATGTTGATTAAAAACTTCAATGAAATCTGTTCATCATATAAACTGAGTGTCTTTTCTGAAGACTTGGATTGAACTGCTTGATTCATAAAGATTTATTTTACGATCTCTTTATGAACGTTTTGAAGCATCAGAGTTTTGGGTGAACAGACTTTCAATCTCTCAGATTTCATTAAAGCTTAATTTGTGTTCCAAAGATGAACGCAAGTCTTACAGGTTTGGAATGACATGATGGTTAATAATTGATGACAGAATTTAAAATTTTAGGGGATTTTTAGGTGATTACTTTAAGCCATAAAGGTTTGGAACGACATGTTAATTTGTGTTCTGAAAGACACACGAAAGTCTTTTACAATGACATTTACGCAGCCTAATTGAACGAACTATCACTTTAAGCCATAAAGGTTTTAACGACATGAGGGCGAGTGAATTATGTTTGTGTGAACAGCTCCGTTAAATCTGTCTGTTTGTGGAATAACCCAGTTTTGTTTTCTCCAGGAAACAGACAAGCTAGAAGAGGACAAAGCGGCCCTCCAGACTGAAATCGAGAACCTCCTGAAGGAAAAGGAGAGGCTTGAATACGTTCTCGCCACTCATAAACCTCTTTGCCAACTGCCTGAAGAGCTGGACTGCCTGTTTCCAGAGTCTCCTCAGCCACTTCCAACTCCCGAAACGGCCAGCAAACTCCCAGAGGATAGTCCGCAAGACGCCTCTTCCCTGCAGGACTTGGAGATCCCAACAGTGCCGTCCACCGCTATTTCTGGGAACTCCAACATCTTGTTGTGCTCCAGTGCCGAGGTCAGTTTGTGTGACCTCGAACCCTCTCTGGACGTCAGGGACGAGTTCCTCTCCTCCGTCGACGAGGACCGGGTCTCGGCTCGCTCCGTCCCCGACATTGACCTGACCGGCTCGCTGGGCATCACAGACTGGGAAACCCTATACAAGTCTGTGGCCAATGATCTCGAACCTTTGAGCACCCCCGTGGTGACCTCTTCCACACCTTCTTGCAGCAACTACCTGTCTGTATTCACCTTCGCCTGCCCCGAGCTGGATTCCCTGGCCGAGGGACTGGATGGCTGCAAAGGTGGCGTGACCAAAGCAGAATCTGGCGTCGATATTCTCAACTCTCCAACCCTTCTTGCCTTATAAATGCAAGTGTAGATGATGTAATGTCACGATATTGTTCTTAATATCTATTGGATATCGCAGTGTTATGACGTCCAGATGTGTGATGTTGGTGTGAAGCCTATGGAAGTTTGTTTCCGCCACGGAATAAAAAATTTAAAAGGTAATTGCGACTTTTTATCCCACAATCAGGGTTGCCAGGTCTGCGCAACAAAACCTGCCCAATTGCAAATCAAATCAACCAAAGCAAGCGCCCAATCATGTTCCAGAGGGGTTTCCCCGGTAAAACTGGCTTCAGCCCGCGGTCTACAAAAACTGGGCGGCATCAGTGTAAAAGTAGCCCACGATTCTGACACTTTTTTACGCACAATTGAGAGTTTAAATCTTACAATGCTTTCAAAATTGCAAGATATAAACTCACAATTCTGACTTTATAACTCGCAATACTGATTTTATAACTGGCAACTGACTTTATTTCTCAGAATTGTGAGATATAAATTTGCAATTGCGTGTTAAATAAAGTCAAAATCGCAAGATATAAACCCACTTAATAACTTAAGTTATAAAATCAGAATTTTTAGGTAATTTTTTTATTTTTCAGAATTGTGTTTGTATTTACGTAATATGTTATACGTTGCGTTAAACAATTTTGCGAGATACAAACTCGCAATTCTGAGAAATAGCCACAATTAAGAGAAATACAGTAAAATCACAATTGCAAGTTATAAACCCAGGAGTCATAAAGTCTGAATTTGCTTAAATATAAACTCACAATTCTGAAAAAGAAAAAATGACCTTAAAATTCTGACTTAAGTTATTAAGTGGGTTTATATCTTACGATTCTGACCTTGTTTAACACGCAATTGCAAATTTATATCTCACAATTCAGAGAAATAAAGTCAGTTGCCAGTTATAAAGTCAGAATTGTGAGTTATAAAGTCAGATATTGAGTTTATATCTTGCAATTCAGACATTTTTACTCACAACTCCGAGTTAATTTATCAATTCTGAGAAGAAAAGTCAGAATTGCAAGATGTAAACTCACAGTTCTGAAAAAGAAACTTTATAACTTGCAATTGCGGGTTTATATCTTACTATTCTGACTTTATATAGCACTCAATTGCGCATTTATATATCACAATTCTGAGAAATAAAGTCAATTGTGAGTTATAAAAGTCAGAATTGTGAGTTTATATCTTACAATTCAGACGTTAGTACTCACAACTGTGAGTTTGTTTCTCAGTTCTGAGAAGAAAAGTCAGAATTGCGTGATGTAAACTCACAATTGTGAGATTAAAAAGTCGCAATTACTTTTTTTAATTCTGCTGCGGAAACACGCTTCCATTGAAGCCACCTGTTCCATGTAAAATGTGAGGGTCGGGATATTACTTTCTTCCAGACACATTTGATGTAGCCCAAATACAAGAGCATGGACAATTATCTTATCCGAGCAGATATGAACTATGTTCTGGTTTGAAAAGCATGCACAAGATATCATGAATATATAAATATATATATATAAATATATATAACATATATAGTATATATGTATCAGTTCCATATTTGTTTGATCTGGTGCTAAGTTCTGTGGAAATGACTGCAGTTTTGTGTTTGTTTTCTATGGCAATAGATTATCGACTCGTGTTGTGCTTTAATATACAGTCATCAGAGTTATCACATACCTCAGTGTCATCATTCGACTGTGTTTTCACATTGTTCTTAAATGTTTAGAGTTTTCCATGAAAACATCCAGTGCTATATCGATGGAGATGTATTTTATGATAATTTATTTTTCTACATTTTAAATTTGACTTCTATGTCAAATGAAAAGAACAGAAAGAGCATTGATTGCTTAATAAATATTCACGGTATACAATCATGCACTGGTGTTCTTGTGTCCTTTGTTTCTAAATAAATTGCTGATAGAAAGTACAGCTTAATATTTGACATGTGAAGAGTTCATTTGCAAAAAGAGATTTTAAACATTTTCATAAATCATATTTTTTTATTGTGCATATTTCAAGTAATATCAATCAAATTGCAGTTGAGTTGTTTTTATTAAGTAATAATAACTTACAAAAATTAAAGTGAATTGAAAGTCTTTTTTTTATATAGCCTATTAAAAGTTAGTTTTTTAGTAAAAGCATAACTACACATTTAATGTTTCAGACTGAAACAAAACTAATTGCTTTGTAATTGCACTTAAGTGCAATATTTAACATTCTTTAACTTAAAACAAGTAGGTAAAGAGCAGTAAAAATAGCCCATAAATTAGCTAAATTAAACATTATTACATCGTTTCCCCTCACCACTGTACAGTAACTGCTTTAGCAAGGTTTCAGAAAAAGTTTCAGTTTTTATTTTCCTTTTACGCCCCGGAGAAGATATTATGAGTTAATCAAGTTCGCCCAAATTATCCATCCTCGATCACTTTTAGTCAGCTTTGACGAAACTCCTCTCAGTCTTTTCGAAGTGACAGCAGCCTTGTCACCTGACCTGAATACTGTGCGCTGATTCGCTAAAACTGACTTATTGGGTTGTGTTCACGAACAACATAGATGCTTGTCGATTTCTGCTGTAAAACGTGAACCCTTGATGCTAGTTTGTGTATAACGTGTATGTGGTGGAGTATAACTGTAACGATCACCAGTGAGAGTTCCCGCGATAACCATCAGAGGGCACTTGTAAGCTAAACAAGGTAATGACGTACAGGTGAATGTGATCATGGCTGATGCGTCTGGGCAAAGGATTATGGGAAATGTAGTTTGTGGATGTGTGGTGATTGTCCGGGTTGGAGTGCCCTCTTATGGTTATCCCGGGAACTCGCATTGGTGATCGTTACAATAATTGGTACGATAATAATAATTGACCTTTTCAATGTAATTGCGTATTACGTGACGTCACGATCGCACATGACAGAACAGAGCAAGGCGAGCGTTTGTGCTTATAAAACTTAAACTTTTTAATTTTAAAAAAAAAAAAAAGTTTTTTTTAACGTGAACTAATCCTTTAAGTGTTTATAATTTTGTGTTTGCCGTATGCATCAGGTGTTCAGCCAGCGGACCGTGTTCAGACTACAGTCACCCTTACACCAACATGTTCAGTTACAGTCTGTGGGATTATCTTATTTCAGTGCGCTTTTATTTGATATGATTGACAGTATTATCTAACAAATATAGCAACAGACCATGGGTCCAAGCACCAATGGCTCATGTGGACCATTACAATTGAAATTAATATTTTCAAATACAATGTGGTTTTTCAGCAAAGTCTGTCTTGAATGTTCACTGAGAGTTAAGAGTTAGATGAATCAGGTTCAGCATAAACACCCAGTGTACAAAGACACAAATGACTTTATAAGATGCGATCAAAAGAAAGGTGGTGTATGTGGACTCATGTTAAACTCTTACATTTAGAAAAATTGTATGTCGTAGAATATTTTCAAATCAGTGAAGTTTCAAAGGAGAACAAATGTAGAACAAAAATGCTCCATTGTGTCTGTGGGGAACTGATTGTATGGTTGTTTGTATGTGGTTTGTTATTGTATGTGGTTTGCCATTGGCTGATCTCATGTGAGTGACAGGTTATAGCCCCGCCCACATCATCAGAGAAGAGATGCTGCAAGAGGAACTGATTCTCATTCAAGATTACCAGGAACACGAATTTAAAACAATCTTTCAAGCGCAAGAAGACGAGAAAGAGAGATCAATTCAGGATTCACGCGCCGTCTGAGACATGGATTTGTGACTTTCTCACAATATTTTATGAATTGCTAGAATTCATAAAAATATGGCGATTGACACATTTAGCTAATTCGGTAACACTTTATTTTACAGTGTCTTTGTTACATACGTTACATGTACTTAAGAAATAATAAATTATGCATAATTACATGCAACTAACCCTCAACCAAATCCTAATCCTACCATAACCATATATACATGTAGTTAATTAATATTACTCAGTACTTAAATATATAATAAGCCTACACTGTAACAATGACACCTTAAAATAAAGTGTAACAGCAAATTCATATAACAATGTTTTTTACTTGCATTTGGTGCTTAGCGGGTGTTAATTATATATATATAATTTCAATTTATTAATCATAAACACACTAGTTTGTACTTGTAGTGCAAATAAGTTTATTGTTAAGCTGGTCGCACACAAGATGAAAAACGTCACACTGCAAACATAAACTGCTTTCTTCTGTGTTGAAAAACTAGGTCTTTTCCCCAAGAAAACTCATATATTATGAGTCTATATTATATATATTATATATCATATATACTCATATATATTGAAACAAATTAGGTTAAACATTTCAGGAGGATTACCAACGCACAGCTAACAATTTTTGGTTGCCATAATGTCCCCAGAACAGACATCCTCTCGCTCTCTGTTGGTCAGCCAGAAATGTTTTATTTATGTAAACAAAACCTTCCCTGTTATAGTTTGGTTTTCCTAACATTACCAGTATCAGTCTTTTTAAATTCAAGAAAACTGAAACACATTAGGTTAAAAATGATGCCATGTTTAGGGTTATGATTTAGGAAAAATAGCCTATAAAGTACAGTATAAAGTGCTAGTACATATATATATATATATATATCTGCAGTCTTGAAAGCTATACTGCAGTTTGAAACATTTTATATTCATATATCCGTTAAAAAAGAGCTTAAGGACGCCTTTTGATGGGGTAGCTGCTGACGAACGGCTAGAAACGCTCCTGGTACATCAATCTACGTTTGAGAAGAGCTTCTGCTTGTTGCGGGAATGTAAAGCGCTGACGGTGAACGGAATGTTTGTTTTCTGGTTTCTAAGGGGTGGAGCGAGTCTCTGCTCCTCACTTCTCCACTTCTCCATGAGTGTTTTCCCTGCAGTTCATTTCTCATCCTCCCTGCTGACGTCTGACTTCCGCATTCCTCGCTCTTCCCGAACAGGGATCAGCGCTCGCGACTCGAGCTGATGCAACGATTCCCGCTCTTCAAGATCTACTCGCGACCTCCAGCTGACGTCACAAAGGGACTCCACTCGCTCACCTCGAGACCAAAGTCAGGTAAGAGGCCAACTTTGACAACTTTTGCACGGCTTCGACTCCTAGCCTCTGCATTTCACATCGGCTGTGTCTCAAAGCGCAGAGAGACGCCTAGCGGAGCGCGTTTTTGCGCATCGGACGCGCGCAGGAGCATTCATGGACATCGCGCGCGCGCTCCGATTCAGTGATGCGCAAAAATGCTGTCTATCTAGGGAACTCACTAGATTTTGAGACACAGCCAGAGTGTATGCAAGCACAAAATGTACATTGCAACATCAGCAACGTTCGTATTTATTTGAATAACAACAGAATATTCTGTTGCAGGAGCTGCATGCGTTATGCAACTTAAATACCTCTTTATTTCCAAGCATGAACGCATTTCTCTCAGGCACGTCCATCTCTAAAGTTCACTGATGATGGGACAGACAGACAGACAGAATAAACACTGAAGTTCGAGTTACATAAGAGAAACTTCCGCTTCGAGATCATTTTGAGTCACTGTAGGGCGTGGTGCAAATGCACATTCATATTTTCATCATCGTTACCTTATCATTGCACTGTATTGTCTGGTGTCACACACAATGCATTAAGCTTGTATTCAGTGAAACGGATGCATGTGTGGTAATGGGCAGCAATACTGTGTAGACAAACTTTTTTAAATTCAAAATTTATATTGTATATTGTAGGTTAAAATTTGGGTTCAAGTCCAGTTGTATGCAGTAATATTATACAGTGATATGCAGTTGGATATATCCATCATCCGAATGTGGTATTAGGGTCTTCGCCTCAGTTTGTTTAATACATGATTTAAAACTTCAGTGCTGCAAACATTTGCATGTTACATCAGAATAAAGTTAAATGAACTGCGGTGCTCTCTGTAGATCATCAGCAGTTTCAGCTGTTCAGAAAAGGCTTTCACTTCCACTCAAAAAGAAGTGGGCGATAAAATCTGGAAGCAATGTGTGAAACGGTTTCTCATTGCATAACAGTGCTATTATAACTGCATGCATAATGCAACGAAATGACACTGACCTTTACAGATGTAGGAACATTAATTATGACACACAGCTCAAACGCGTAATGATGTGATCAACATAACTCTGCAAATATATGTCACTGTCAATAAACCACGGTGATCAATGTGCATTATGACGCTCTCAGGCTGTGTAAAATGATCTAAATGTATTGATATTGGTTAACATTATAAAATGTGAAGTGTTTTGCGTTAAACATGCCATGTTGTGACATGCTACTATACTTCACATGAAATGACTATAAACTGTATTAATATATGAAACTGTTCATATCTGAAATCGGTTGTCTCTGAAAACACTTCTTTCCATGCAGAAATGTGATTATACTTCAGTGTTTTAAGATTGATCTAAAACACAGTTTAACACATGTCTTTAAAACACTATTTCAACTTTAAATTGATGATTGAAAAAGGTTTGCTTAGTGTCAGTTTGGAAGTGTCGTTTCAGGATGACATTTCAGTGACTTGTGATTAGAAGCAGGGAAAAATCACTCTAAATCTTTGCCTTGTTGGACTAAATGAAACCTCATGGTTAACTTTAATGCTGTTAAACACGACTCACGTGAAGCGACTTACAATCAGATGTGAATATGTTGCTATGCTAACAATATAATACTGCAGCAAGCATAAAAATACACAGACAGCACACATACATATTTGTAAAATAGGTTTTAATTACTCTGAACTGTTTCAGCAACGCTTGTTACAACTACTGAATCTAATTTGAATTAATTTGTTGAGGAGCTTCACGATTAATCGGTAAAAGATGGCGAACTCGATTCAAACACACTAAATGGCAACGATTCGCCGGTCTATTAAACCTTTGACAAGTACGATCGCAGCAAACGCTCAGATCTGCGTTCTGACCCAGAGAGCCGTTGTCATGTATAGAGATGAAACTGTTTGTGAAGCTGTCTTTTCAACACACAGTGTGATTATTTATGTTACACATTCATTTAGATTATCACAGAAGTACCTGGATAAAACTTTACAGTTCGGATATAAACACTGATGTCTATGGTAGCGATCAAAAATCCAGTGAATCACCTTTTGAAAGCAACTTGACGCTTCAAATAAAGATTGAATCGATTACATCGTTACACCAGTAGGTGGCGCCAAGTGACTGTTAGAAAATATATTTGTCATTGAATCATTCACTCAAAAGAGTCTTTCAAAAACGCTGATTCATCCAGTAATGAAACAAAGAAGTCTTTAGGTGTGTGTCACGGAACGGGTAAGGAAACAAGTGTGAGGACTCAAGTGCAGGAGAAATTATATTTATTTACAAAAGAAAACATAACACAAAACAAAACCCACGAGGGGGAAAACACAACTAATAAATATAAAACAGAACATGAAACTTACTGGAGGATCACAGGAAACATTAGACAACGATCCGACAAAGACTGCAAACAAGACGAGGCTTAAGAAGGGGACTAATCAAGAGGGGACAGGTGGAAGAACTCAAACACTAATCAGGTAACGAGGGGGAGGGATCAGACAACGACAAGAGCACATGGCCCAAAATAACAAAACCCCCATGTGCAGCACAAGACAGGGCCGGCACATGACAGTGTGTTGGGCTTGAAACCATCGTTGTATGACATTAAAGACCCTGCGAGCGATTAGAGAGCATTAGACGTCTCAAGACAATGAGATACACGGATCCGTCTGCCAGCGACGCTTCAAGATCATTCAACCATTCAGTCAAACAGATTTAAAACAAATAATTCATTCAAATCAATTAAAGCCCCCCTGTGGTGAAAATCCAGCTTTTAATGTTGTTTATGTGTATGTGGTGTTTTTAATATGCTTTAACACACACATGTGTAAATTCATAAGTCGACAGCATTGCTGAGTATTTTCTGCTTAAAACTGCAGTGAACCAAAGACAGTCTCAAAAACACGGTGTGAAATCGCTGGTGTTTCTGACGTCACAAACGACCTTGTAACCAATCAGATCAACGTGTGATCGTCAACCAGTGGATCTCTGAGTGAGTGAGTGGAGGCGGGGCTCATCTGCATATTCATAGAACCACGCATACTAAATGAGGCAAGGGTGTCGAGTTACATTCAAGATGTTTTAATTATTTTTTCTCAAGGAAAAAATGTCATTTTGGTGATCAAAGATGAGTTTAGAGGATAAAATGACTGACTACAGAGGGACTTTAAGCAGTTTTAAACAGACGACAACAATTAACATTAAGTCAGAACCTCTAAATTATGTTATTTTGTTTAGGCTAGTTGTTTGTTCAGAATCATGATCTCAGTTTGAAACAAAAAAATTGTGATTCTCAATGTATCCAGATTTGTGCAGCTATAATTGATAGCCTTATTAAAATAAACTCTTAAAGTCCCTTTTATAGACGTAGTTTAAAATCAGTTACTTGCTGAACACAATTTCTCGATGGACGTGTTGTTCAGCTTGGTTGTGCTGAATTTAACATATGGACAAGATTGATCATTGTATTTATTTTGCTTGTTGTACATATTAGACTTGGACAAACAACATAATCAAGTGTGGCATGTTTCATCATTCTCTATAGTGTGTTAGACAGCATTACTCGGATATTTACTGAAGAACGGGGCAATCCATCAATTAGGGCAACACTTTATCTGTAATAATGGATCAAAATATTAATCTAACATGTGGTAGCGGTCTCAGCGGAGAGAGCGTGGGTTTGCACGGCTCTCAACTAAAGCGCTCTATAGAACTTTCCAGTGAAAATCTAAACAAAGAGAACAGTGTTGTATTCTGTTTATTTTTCCAAATCCTTCATGCTGTCATTCCCTCAATACATACTTGTCTTGACTGGTCGGTATGAAGTTTTATTTGGAAGTGTGTTAAAAGTTTTTTTTTACTGTGGAAATCATTTTTCCATTGGGGCTTTTAGTGAGATGGCTTGTGTTGATCGAGTCTGTGGTTCTGTAGACACACACCTCACACACCTTCTGAATATGAAACACGCTTGATCACATTTGGAAACGCTCCTGATTAATATATCGCAGAAGGATTTAGTTAAGCGTCGGGTTATTCAGTATGGGAATATATATTTTGTGAGTATTTTTTCTTTGAGGTTGTAGGGTTTTTTGAGTGTTCTTTAGATGGGTACTTTCTGGCAAATACAAAAGATCCCTTCATGTCTGTCTGATATTGAGTAGTGATAAATGTTGTTTTTTTAACCAAAATGTTCAAAATGTCCATTATGGAATGTCACTTTTGAATGTTCTCTGGACGTTCTGTAACGAGTTGTAACATTTAAAAACATTAGACAAACGTCCAACTAAAATGTTTCTTAAAAACATTCCTTGACCAATTTATAATAATAATATTATTATATTTTCTATAGCGCCTTTAAAAGTAGCATCTCAAAGCGCTTCACAAGAATAGAATCAAGATAAAACATACAATAATACAAACAATGTGTTAATGAAAGAAAAAACTAATTAAAATAAAATACCAAATAAAAACCAATAAAATAATATTAATAATATGACAATTACAAATGCAATTATAATTATAAATTATAATTACTATTATAAATTATGTTTTTGTGCTAATGTTTTGAGAACATTATTAAAGACCACATAACTTTGAATAAACATTATTAACTTTGAACAAACGCTATTAATGTTACTGGAAGTATTGTTCATAACTGGGAGAGAACCTTGTCACATCTCATTCATTATTGGCAACGTGCAATATATTCCATTCCCTCTCCAAGAGGTGATAAGGAACAGATTAACAATTTTAGCATTCTGTGAAATAAATAATAATAATAATAATGATGATAGCCTAATAATAGTAAACAGAACACTCGTTATCAACAGAAAGTAATCACATGTAAAACAACACTTCGTAGTCTTCACTGTATAAATGAAATATAGATTAACCCTAATAAATCTACTAAAGAGCAGTGATTGCTTTTTTCTGTCTTTTGTTGTTTGATTAACATTAATGACACAGACAGCATCAGGTTTATTAGGCTACTGTCACTTTAAGAACGAATCCCAATATATGTTACACATGCGCATACACATACACATTATTTCCCAACTGTTAATGTTACTTTATGCATGACCGACGGTGTTTAATAACTCTTTTTATCATCGACTGCATCCTGCAGTTTAGCAACAGACGGTATTTCACCACAATCACTGATCTAGCTGATTTAGATGTGAAGTCTAGGCTTTTAGGGAGGAATGAAAGCGCAGATCTGTGAAGGAAAGAAATGCACTAAAATCGCACAGATTTCTTGCTGTCATTAGCCATGTTTCCATCCACTTGTCAATCGAATGATCTGAAGTTCGGTAAAAAACCTCATGCGAATAACGCTGGTGAAAGTGTGTTTCCATCAAACGGCTTTAAAGCGGATAAAAACCTGTGCGTAATGACGTCACATGCTGTTTTGCGATCAAATTGGTATATCGAATTGATTTGAGACATTTTAAGGTTTTTCCATTCATTTTTTTTTTACCGAATTGCACAACATTCAAGCCATCATTTGCGAACAAAGTTTTACTAGGCAAAATAGATCGCGTCATAATAACGTTTCCATCAGCGTTTATCGCATAAGCCGTATATCGATCAAGATTAAATCCGATGAGACCGATCGTATTTCATTTGAGTCGATATTCATGAAACTCAATCGAATTTTACTGTTTCCATAATGCATTTTTCATTTGATGCCACTTAATGTGGATACAAACGTGTGGATGGAAACATAGAGTTGTTGTCAATGTCTCCACTCCACAAAGACGTTGCACATGTTCTGTTCTTTGCAGACACCTGGTAGAACTGAACGTTGTGAAGCAACTTTAGCTGCGATCAATCGATCACCTTTCATTTTTTTTCTAGCTAACTATTGAGTTCATGGTCATTAAAATACATTTGAAAGTTGAAATTAAAGATTGAATCCAAGCTAAGGCCGTGTGTCCACCAAATGATTTCCCCCATTGTTTTCAATGGGAGCGTTTAATTAAAAACGCCACGAGGCGCTCATCACAAGTTTTTTTCGACAAATACTACACCGACCAACCGCTACAAGATATACAACAACAACAGACGACAATAACAAGCACATCTACCGAACAAGATCATTTAAAACAAGGGCCAGAGCATGTACTTTACATTGTGTTGACATTCAGAAACAAACTGTGAAACAGAGACTGGTAACACTTGCGCAGATGGCTAAACATGCCTAAAGGCCGAAGCCATATTTCATTTCAGAAACCAGTCAAAAGTGTTATATTGTCTGCCTGGCAAAAAGTATCTTACAAAAGAAACAATTCTCACCAAGTTGCATAATTTGAATGATCTCTCTGTGAGAAATAGTGCATGACGACGAGCGATGTGCTTTAGTTAGTAGGTCACGGTGTTTGACTGAATCTCATATTTGAGATACCCCCCATTTGGAGAATGGGCATTAAAATTCACTATTATTCACTATTCAAACTTAAATGGTTGTAATTCAAGAATGCTTTGGAATATAGACCTAAGTTTGGTCTTGTTTTTTTAAGAAATCACTCAGCAGATTATTGAAAGTATGAAAAAGTTATAGAAGTTTAAATTTAAAGTAAATCAAATATACTGTATGTAATATTTTTTCTTTTATTTAAAATGTATATTTTACAAAATGTATATTTTACTATAAAATTACTATAAAATCAAAGCCATATATGTAACCAAGTTGTGTTCCAAATTTGAAGTTGATATCACAAAAACTGAAGTTCCCATGATTTTGTTTAGGCGTAATACCATGAATAGCCACCGGGTGACATACATTCCACTGAATTTAATTGTATGCATTCTGCCGTTACAAATGAATAAATTTCTGTCGAAATATCACTTCTGTCACTAAATATCGAACCTTGAGACTGAGACCTTTCTGACAATATGTGTTTTGTCAAGATTAGAAAAGGTTTTGTTAATAAATTATGAAACATGATGACGGCCAAAAGGGGAGGAGCCTGATAAAATAATTTAGAGTACCGTTTCTATGGTAACGCAAATTTCAATTTCAAAATGGTTCGTAAGCTTTCAAATGATACCTAATTTATGATAACTACTAAAATATGTGATGTAATAAAAAGGCGATAAAAAAGATACTATATTTTAGAGGATAATATATGTATATTGTACTTTTTAGAGGTAATTATTATTTATATATTAATATTATATTATAGTTTGTATTGACAAATGCTAGATTATGTGTTTTATTATGAACTTTTAGCATGAAAACCAAAGTTTCAACTACTGATATGATGTAGATTTTTTCTCTTGTCATAAATTCTTCTATTACTGTTCCTACATAATTTGTAACAAAAAACAGTGCTAAAATATCTATTTAGGAGTCTTGGACCTTTCCAACGATAAATAGTTAGTCAAGATTAGATTAGGATTTAATTGTAATATAGTGAAGTAAGCTTCGGCGGGATGGTTTAAATGACTAACGTTCAGTATGAGCAACGATAGCATGCCTGAGCAAAGACTAATGCCACTTCCTCTGAGTCATAACTGGTGTGTGTGCCATGCAGAGCTTCACATATGGCAGTGATTTCTGGTGTCACAGTGAGGGCGTTTCTTCAAGAAGCTCATTCATGCCGGTCACTTTCTGTGTTCATCTCTCTAAGAATGGAAGGACTTGAGAATGTTTTCTTTAAAGGGATAGTTCACCCAAAAATGAAAACTCTGTCAGTAATTACTCATGTTGTTCCAGACCCGTAAGACTTTGGTTCATCTTCAGAACACAAATGAAGATATTTGTGATTAAATCTGAGCGCTGGATCACTCCTCCATAGGCTTCTCTGGGACTGAAACCTGCCGGCCCAGAAAAGTTATTAAAGATATCGTTAAAATAGTCTGAGTGACTACAGTGGCTCAATCTTAAGTTCATCAAGCGACGAGAATACTTTTTGTGTGCAAAAACCAAACAAAAATAACGACTTTATTCAACTATTGATTCACACACATGACCAGCGTCGGCCAATAGTGAACCTGCGCCTGACGTACGACACAGAAGCGCTGCGCTGTTACACTACGAGAACTCACTCGAGGCCCACAGAGAAGGAAATTAATAGTTGAATAAAGTTATTTTTGGGCACAAAAAGTATTCTTGTCGCTTGATGAACTTAAGATTGAGCCACTGTAGTCACTCGGACTATTTTAACAATGTCTTTAATAACTTTCTGGGCCGGCAGGTTTCAGTCCCAGAGAAGCCTATGGAGGAGTGATCCAGCGCTCAGATTTAATCACAAATATCTTCATTAGTGTTCTGAAGATCTTACGGGGTTGGAGCAACATGAGGGAGTGTAATTACTGACAGCATTTACACTTTTGGGTGAACTATCCCTTTAAAATAGTTCTTCTCAAGCTATAGAATGCACAACTGAAGGTTTTTTATATGAGGCCGATGACATTGTCCTGTTCCTCTGCGGCCACATTCCTCTGGGCTGACATGGAGAACTCAGACTTGGACGGGGAAACTCGGGCAGCGGGCGGATCTTGGCTCAGTTCTCTGTTCTTCTCTCCACGGCTTTAAGGAGAATGTGTCTGGGTCTAGTTTTGTGCCTCTCGTTAAAAAAAAAAAAGAGGGGGAAAAGAGCAGCTTATCTTGCCAAGGGTCTGTAAGTGGTCGTATTATATACACATGTCAGATATCCAATATCTAATGTGCTGAATAGACAGTGTGTGGGCACAATGGACATGTGTTCAAAAAAAATAATTGGAGACTTGTGTGTATGTAACATTTTTGTTGGTTAGTTAAAGTAACCCGAATATGATATTTAAAAGGTTTCTGATTTCAAGGTTAAATTTTCTTTCTGACAGTGTCTGAAACAATTCGATCAAGGATTCAGTCTCTCTAAGCCCCTCCTTTCCGAGAGTCTGCTCAGCTCTGATTGGTCAGATGGCCCAGTCTGTTGTGATTGGTCTGCTCTGCTCTGATTGGTCTACTCTGCTCTGATTGGTCAGATGGTCCAGTCTGTTGTGATTGGTCTGCTCTGCTCTGATTGGTCAGATGGCCCAGTCTGTTGTGATTGGTCTACTCAGCTCTGATTGGTCAGATGGCTCAGTGTGTTGTTCCGATTGGTCAGATGGTCCAGTCTGTTGTGATTGGTCTACTCTGCTCTGATTGGTCAGATGGCTCAGTGTGTTGTGATTGGTCTACTCAGCTCTGATTGGTCAGATGGCTCAGTCTGTTGTGATTGGTCTACTCTGCTCTGATTGGTCAGATGGCTCAGTGTGTTGTGATTGGTCTACTCAGCTCTGATTGGTCAGATGGCTCAGTCTGTTGTGATTGGTCTACTCTGCTCTGATTGGTCAGATGGCTCAGTGTGTTGTGATTGGTCTACTCAGCTCTGATTGGTCAGATGACTCAGTCTGTTGTGATTGGTCTACTCTGCTCTGATTGGTCAGGTGGTCGAGTCTGTTGTGATTGGTCTACTCTGCTCTGATTGGACAGATGGTTCAGTCTGTTGTGATTGGTCTACTCTGCTCTGATTGGTCAGATGACCCAGTCTGTTGTGATTGGTCTACTCTGCTCTGATTGGTCAGATGGCTCAGTCTGTTGTGATTGGTCTACTCAGCTCTGATTGGTCAGATGGCTCAGTCTGTTGTGATTGGTCTACTCTGCTCTGATTGGTCAGGTGGTCGAGTCTGTTGTGATTGGTCTACTCTGCTCTGATTGGTCAGATGGCTCAGTGTGTTGTGATTGGTCTACTCAGCTCTGATTGGTCAGATGGCTCAGTCTGTTGTGATTGGTCTACTCTGCTCTGATTGGTCAGGTGGTTCAGTCTGTTGTGATTGGTCTACTCTGCTCTGATTGGTCAGATGGCTCAGTCTGTTGTGATTGGTCTACTCTGCTCTGATTGGACAGATGGTTCAGTCTGTTGTGATTGGTCTACTCTGCTCTGATTGGTCAGATGACCCAGTCTGTTGTGATTGGTCTACTCTGCTCTGATTGGTCAGATGTTCCAGTCTGTTGTGATTGGTCTACTCATCTCTGATTGGTCAGATGGTCCAGTCTGTTGTGATTGGTCTGCTCTGCTCTGATTGGTCAGATGGCTCAGTCTGTTGTGATTGGTCTACTCTGTTTCTGATTGGTCAGATGACCCAGTCTGTTGTGATTGGTCTACTCTGTTTCTGATTGGTCTACTCTGTTTCTGATTGGTCAGATGACCCTGTCTGTTGTGATTGGTCTACTCTGTTTCTGATTGGTCAGATGACCCAGTCTGTTGTGATTGGTCTACTCATCTCTGATTGGTCAGATGGTCCAGTCTGTTGTGATTGGTCTACTCTGCTCTGATTGGTCAGATGGTCCAGTCTGTTGTGATTGGTCTACTCATCTCTGATCGGTCAGATGGTCCAGTCTGTTGTGATTGGTCTACTCTGCTCTGATTGGTCAGATGGTCCAGTCTGTTGTGATTGGTCTGCTGTGCTCTGATTGGTCAGATGGCTCAGTCTTTTGTGATTGGTATACTCTGTTTTTAATTGGTCATACGGCTCAGACTGTTGTGATTGGTCTACTCTGTTTCTGATTGGTCAGATGACCCAGTGTGTTGTGATTGGTCTACTCTGTTTCTGATTGGTCAGATGGTCCAGTCTGTTGTGATTGGTCTACTCTGCTCCGATTGGTCAGATGGTTCAGTCTGTTGTTATTGGTCTACTCTGCTCTGATTGGTGAGATGACCCAGTCTGTTGTGATTGCTCTACTGTTTCTGATTGGTCAGATGACTCAGTCTGTTGTGATTGGTCTACTCTGCTCTGATTGGTCAGATGGTCCAGTCTGTTGTGATTGGTCTACTCATCTCTGATTGGTCAGATGGTCCAGTCTGTTGTGATTGGTCTGCTCTGCTCTGATTGGTCAGATGGCTCAGTCTGTTGTGATTGGTCTACTCTGTTTCTGATTGGTCAGATGACCCAGTCTGTTGTGATTGGTCTACTCTGCTCTGATTGGTCAAATGGCTCAGTCTGTTGTGATTGGTCTACTCATCTCTGATTGGTCAGATATGTCAGTCTGTTGTGATTGGTCTGCTCTGCTCTGATTGGTCAGATGGTCCAGTCTGTTGTGATTGGTATACTCTGCTCTGATTGGTCAGATGGGTCGGTCTTTTGTGATTTGTCTACTCTGTTTCTAATTGGTCAGACGGCTCAGTCTGTTGTGATTGGTCTACTCTGTTTCTGATTGGTCAGATGACCCAGTCTGTTGTGATTGGTCTACTGTGCTCTGATTGGTCAAATGGCTCAGTCTGTTTTGATTGGTCTACTCTGCTCTGATTGGTCAGATGGCCCAGTCTGTTGTGATTGGCCTACTCTGCTCTGATTGGTCAGACGGCTCAGTCTGTTGTGATTGTTCTACTCTGCTCTGATTGGTCAGATTGTTCAGTCTGTTGTGATGGTCTACTCAGCTCTGATTGGTCAGATGGTTCAGTCGGTTGTGATTGGTCTAATCAGCTCTGATTGGTCAGATGGCTCAGTCTGTTGTGATTGGTCAGATGGCTCAGTCTGTTGTGAAAAAAAGTAGACCATTCACAACAGACTGGGCCATCTGACCAATCAGCAGATTAGACCAATCACAACAGACTGGGCCATTTGACCAATCAGAGCAGAGTAGACTCTCAGAAAGGAGGGGCTTAGAGAGAATACATTTTTGTACTAATCCTTTCAGACACTGAAAAAAAGAGCTGATGCTGCAATGAGAATTATAAAAAGAGAATTAAAGTGCTTTTGACCTTGGATGCATGTAAACCTATTACAGGAGATGCCAAAAAAAAATTAGGAACCTTAAAAATGGCATAATGGGGCACTTTAATAAGCCTGGGTTGTGTCTTAAACGACCGATACTCGATTTCAAAAATTTCAATAGATGGCTTATTAGTCTCACATGCAGAAACGTGTTGTCTTTCCTCCAGCTGTGGTCAGGGGTGTTGGTGACGTGATGCCCGGACAGATCCCGGACCCCTCGGTGACGGCGGGCTCACTGCCCAGCCTGGGCCCTCTGGTGGGCATTTCTGCCACCACACTCACCCAGCACCTGAAGTACGCCGACCTCTACAACCTCGGGGCCATGCTGTCGCCTTTACATCTACTGGGAAAACTGGGCAAGCGGCCGCTCCCCATTAAAGCTGAGGTGAGCTTCTTCCTGCTTTAGACTGAGGGCATCTGAAGGAAACAGCACTTTATTTACTTCAACTAGTTCACATCAGTGTGACCCAGTATGTTTCGTATATTAATCTGCAGGGAAACTAGAAAGTGGAGCTGTAAACTGCTTTGCTATAAATCAAAATTGACAATTCTTATTTATTTATGGAATATTGCAGTGTTTATTATAAACACATAATTGTTTTAAATTCATATGTCTCGTAATCTTTAATCAGAATAATTTCCCCTCCCTCTTGCAGCGACATCTCTTCTCTTCTCTGATGACGTGTTTTTTGGCATCACATTTGTGTCTAGACTACATGTAAACATCATGCATATGAGCTGTAGAAAATTATTTTTCCAAGTTGTAAATGAAACAAAATTTTTTGGAGTTTGTTTTTACAAGAAAATATCATTTCAGTCATTCTACTTCAAAATTTTACATTTTTATTCAATGTGTTACTTGCCATTTCTTTGTATATTTTACAAGCAATTTCTAATTTAAAACTGTTGCAAAGTAAACCCAGCACCAATTTTTTGTTCCAGTGTATCAGCCAATCAGAAAGCTTGAAGGTGCAGCTCTATATGTACAGGTGTGTGAGTTTGGAGCAGCACTTCCTGTTTGTACCTGGGAAGATTGAGCAGATCTGTGTGTTTGGTTCAGCTATTTGTGCAGTCAGTGTTAAAACATATCGGTGGTGGTGTTTTATTTGCACTTATCAAACTGCAGTGACTCCATCTAGTGGACAGACAGTCACTGCTTCAATGAAACAGACTCTGAAATCATAAAAAATATTATAAGATATATATAAAATATAAATATTTTTAATCAGACTATTTATTACATTTCCTGCCTTTTCATTCAGTTTGATATTGGTGATGTTAGTAGTGGCTTTTTAAAAGCATAGCTCTATAAAGAACAGAGCAATATGTTTTCATTTGAGCAGATGTTGCTGACTGAACAGCTGCTCCTGTTAATGCAGACTGATTGAATGTTATTTATTAAAGAAGTTTGTATTATACCCTTATACACGACTTGCGTTATTTTTACTATTAAACGACAAGCATTATATAATATTAATCGCCATCCATTCGGTCTCAGTTTATGTGATGATCAGCAAGACTAATGTTTTTTTATTTACGACTGACTGTAGTTATTATGCTATACTATAGCTATAGGGTTGCAATTACTGCGTTGCACAATTTGATGGCAAACATTCAGCTTTTTCACTCTAGCCTGCAGAATACTATGATTAATATGTTTTCAAGGTCTGTCCCTTTTTTCTTCTTCTTTGATTTAGATAACATGTTTATATAATCCCAACCAGAAATTAATAATTATCAACAGCACTTTGGAATATTAACAAAACACTTTCTTACATAGATGTCACCTGGTGGTCAAAAATGATAAAGCTCTTTAAAATGCAACTATATTTGTACTCTTATAATACTCTTTTCTTTTTTTAAATATTGCATGCAACTTCCTTGAATTTAAAGGTGAATATTGAATGTTTTAAACAGGTTTTCTAAACAAATGAACAACTTTAAAGGCAGATTGTAGGAAATTTAGCAGACTCATTAAAAGCCTTGATTTTTGCTGTTGCCAGAAAGATGAAGAGGAAGACCGGAGGAAAAGAAGGCGAGAGAAAAACAAAGTGGCCGCAGCAAGATGTCGAAACAAAAAGAAAGAGAGAACGGAGTATCTCCAAAGGGTAAGTGGTTCATGTAAAAGAGTCAATATGCAGCGCTGGCGTATTAAAGGGATATTTCACCCAAAAATGAAAATTAGCCCATGATTTACTCACCCTGAAGTCATCCTAGGTGTATATGACATTCTTCTCTCAGACGAATACAATCAGAGTTTAAATATCCTGGCTCTTCCAAGCTTTATAATGGTAGTGAATGGCCGTTTCTGTTTTGAAGTCCATTAAAGTGCATCTATCCATCATAAAAGTGCATCTATCCATCATTAAAGTGCATCTATCCATCATAAAAGTGCATCTATCCATCATTATAGTGCATCTATCCATCATAAAAGTGCATCTATTCGTCATAAAAGTGCATCTATCCATCATTAAAGTGTATCTATCCATCATTAAAGTGCATCTATCCATCATAAAAGTGCATCTATCCATCATTAAAGTGTATCTATCCATCATAAAAGTGCATCTATCCATTCACTTCCATTATAAAGTTTGGAAGAGCCAGGACATTTTGAATATAACTCCACATGTATTCGTCTGAAAGAAGAATGTCGTATAAAACCTAGGATGACTTGAGGGTGAGTAAATCATGGGGTAATTTTCATTTTTGGGTGAACTACCCCTTTAACGTGCCCTCAACTCTTCTGTTGAAGGAATCTGAACGTCTGGAGATGATGAACTCGGAGCTGAAGTCACAGATCGAGGAGCTGAAGCACGAACGACAGCAGCTCATACTGATGCTCAATCGCCATCGGCCCACATGCATCGTGAGGACAGACAGCATCAAGAGCCCTGAGAAAGAGGCCGAATGAGAAGGATCACACATTCCCATGTTACTGTTTACAGGTTAGCTCTTCTGCTAGCTGAAGCACTTGGCTCGAAGCACTTGGACATTTTAAGGAAGAGAAAATGGCATTCGTTCTCTGACCTTCGAGGTTGGAGAGGTGTGACTAAACAAAGCAACAAGAGAAACACACTGATGGCCTCAGTATTGGGCTGTGTGTTAGTTACGAAACTTTTATGAGATTGTTTTTCTCCTGTAAAACTTTTTTTTTTTTGTCATAAAGTGCCTTGTTTGTTTTAGTCCATTTAGGAAAGAGTTGTCTAAAGTTTGTTATGAATTCATGAAAACACTCATCGCACGCATGTTGTGGCCTCGCCATGTAAACTGGACGATTCTTCATGGACTATCTCACCATTTGCTGCCTTCAGTTGGGTTTTTTGTTTTTCTGACGCAGGCGTCATGTATGCACATATGTATGAACTGTTTACATCTTGCCAATTTATTATAGTTATCTACTATATATATATGATTTTTATACTTCCTGTACATGGACTTATCACTAGACGTGATACATTTTATGCAACAAACAATTTCATAACCTCTATTTCTGTGATTATTCAATTTGTTGTACAGCTGTGAAAACTGCAAGCAATTATTAAACAAGTGTTTTCCAAATGTTATTTTGCCATTATCAAAAATGTTTTTGAGTTGGACAACCTGCAGCCATTTTGCATTGTCATTTTTAGTCAGAGTACATACATAAAATAAAACACCTACAGTTAGTCCAACTCAGAATCATAATATACACAATGTTTGATTGGAACTCTTTGGTCTCTGATTTATGTGTCAATGACCATCAGTGGTGAAAGATGTTTTTTGTTGCTTCCAACTCTCTACAGAAGTTCTCAGTGACAGTCGTCACTAGTTCTTGCTTTCTCACTGTTTCTCAGCCGCGTATATCCGGTCTCTTCATGCCAATGGCTACAACAAGACACAGGTGTTTGTCATTTGCACTTGTCCTACTTACTCACCGCTCGTCTCCCAACTCTCTCTCCCGCCGCAGACCTCGCTGAACCACGCACCCTCGCCACATACCCCCACCGCCCGACTCAGGCCGGGGAGCCATCTAAAACTAAAAAGCTGAAAAGTGAAGCCGCCAAAGTCCTAATATGGTGCTGACATCTTGCGCAGATTTGGGACTTCTTCTATTACTCCCATATCTAGCATCGCCTCTAATTCAGTATGAACTACTTTTATTGTTTTCAGGTAATTGATACAGCTCTACCAACCCTGCCTCAGTCTCTATAAGGTGCTGAGTGAGAATCGTTTGACCAGGCAGGGGTGAGAACACATCTGCAAATTCTGCCTGCAACCTGGCTACCTCAGTGAGCTGCGAGGGTGGGAGGTGATCTCCTCCTGGGGCCAGAGCGAGAGATTGGACTTTGGTGTTCACTTCTGGCCCGAGATCTTCCTCTCCGCTCACTGCTGTTGCTAACATCATTGCCACTTAGCAAATAATTTAGAATTAGAAGTAGGGAGCAATACAAGTACTTCATCTGCCGGTGCAAATTCACATAGTCTGGTTCCCCTTTTGCAAAGCTGGCTCTGTCTGTCCTGGGCCTGTAACAAATTCTCCATAGAGAGCCGCCCCGAAGTGTGGAGTTTTGTTCTCAGAGCCAGCACATACTGAATTTCGTTTCTGCTATCTGAAGGTCTGTCCTCCCAAGTTTCTCTCAGGACATCCAACACTCTATGAGGCTGATGTCCATATAAGAAGCTCAAAGGGTGAAAACCCTGTGGAGGCTTGCGGGACCGCTCCGCATTTTTTTGCGTTTTCGTAAACGAACTTCCAAATCATGTTTTTTAACGTGTGATTAAATCATTCCACCTGTTTGTCTGTTTGTGGGCGATAGACGATAGCGAATCGATTTAATGGCAAATCATTTATACAGTGTTCACGTAAGGTTCGTAACATAAATGCCTTGCCTTGGTCAGTGAGAATCTCTTTCGGGATTCCTGAGACATCCTAATAATTTACTAAAAGTAGTCCAATTTGTTCCCAAAATTAGCGAATGTGCCCTGTGCACACACCGTACCTGAACCCTGTGGCTCTCATCCAATGCCCCAGGCTGAATCAGGCTTTAATGGACCGAGGCTTGGTTACATCCTGAATCCACCAACGCCCGATAAGTACCCCCCTTTATACTCACAGGTACTTGGAACAAGCCAGCTTGATCGGAGGCAGCCTGCGGGACGTCCGGGACCTAGATCAGTGTCCCCACCTCCATCACTGGACACCTAACAATAAAATGTCCCAAAACCCTGTAATGCCAACAGACCATCCCGCCCCCCTAGGGGCAGGAAGTGGGTCAAGGGATTGGCATGGAGACAGCAGGGGGAAAGGAGCTGATGTGGGCGCAGCCCCTGGGCAGAGCTCTTGGGCTAATGGGGAACTCTAATGCCTGCCCACCCCGCCCCCAGGGCAGAACTCGAGGAAGGACATGGGAACGGGTCCTAGGGAAAGGGACAGGATAAGAAAAGGTAGAAGGAGAGGGAGAAATCAAAGGGGAAGAGAGAGGGAGAGAGACAGCTGGTAGGTGTTCGCCAACCCTGGGGCACGCCACCATTTAATCCTCCCCTAGTTGGATGGCCACAGGGCCGGCCAGAGGCATAAGCGAACTAAGCGGCTGCTTGGGACCCCCTGGCCACTAGGTCAATCGAGTTTAATTTTTTTTTTAGATGACTTAAACAAGTGACATAAATGAATGAATGAATATGACTGACTGAATGAATAATTCAAGACAAGAAAATTCTGATTTCATGATCAATATACCTGCCTACAACTGCTGCTGTGTCTGCCAGCGTTTAAGTCATGCGCATAATCTAGACACCTCGCGCGTGAATAGACAATTCGTTCGCAACTGCGCATAGTCACGGTATCGGTTTAAGTTGGAGAAAATAGACGCAGGGGAACTTAACCTTCTAGGTGTAAGGGTAGCAGTTTGAATAAATAATAAACATAGCAGTTTTTATTCTTCTCCAATTTATTATACCACACATCAGATCACTAACTCCAAAAACCCGCGACACTCCAGTACCAAGTGCGCACGACCCATTCCTATGTACGCCAAGCCCCGAGGGGAAAAATACATTGCATACACACATACAACGAGCGCCAGTACATCATCACCGGTATTATAGTAACAGACTTTGTTGGATTCTGTCATGTACAGTCCAACAAAGTCTGTTACTGTAATAATAATAAAAAAGATTTTGAAGACAGTTACACTGTATTGAGACAGTTGAGAAATAATAATATTTTTACAGTTTTCAACAATAATTGTCATTGTTGAACCCTTGCTCTTATTATGTTTCTGATTTCTCAGTTTTGTCATTATTTTAGCAAATAATTTATTTGATATGTTTTGAGACAGTTTGTTTTAAGAAGTTTCAAAGAGTTAGTAAAAGAGTAAAGTAAAAGTTAAAACTTTTTATTTAAGTAGGCATCTATTTTTTATTAAGTAGTTTTTTGTATCAATACATAACCTCACTGTATTCATTTATAATGTATCATTATTGCGTGACATTTGTGTCAATAATCGTCAAGCACAGGTGACTTCGCGTAGTGGGAGGGGGCCCCCAAATCAAATTCTGCTTAGGGCCCCCAAAAGGCTCGGACCGGCTCTGGATGGCCAGGTTCCTCCGGCCAACAGCCATCTGCGGCACGCGTCCCGGAGCTGCTGAGCCATCACAAAGGGTCGACCCCCCACACCAAGGTCTAGCGACCTGAAGCGCTGGAGCTGCTGCTATGAGCTGAGGCCGACCCACTGAAGAATGGCTTGTTTTAGGTCTTCGTAGACTCTGAGGTTCTGGACCGGTAGTTGCTGTGCTGCTATTTTCGCCTCTCCCTAAAGCAGGGGGATAAGGCGTACCGGCCAGTGGGTTTGGGGCCACTCACATCCCCCTGCAGTCCTCTCGAAGAGGTCCAGGAACGCCTCCGGGTCGTCCTGAGGACCCATCTTAATGAGAGGCATGTGAGTGGGTGGGGCTGATGTAGAGGGATTCCCCGCAGCCCGAGCCTCCCGGTCCATCTAGCTCCAGAACAGCTCTTGCTCGCGTGGACAAGGGCCTGGAAACTGTGTTTCTGATCCTCCCTCATATCCACCAGCGCCTGATGTTGCTCTTGATGGGGTCTCAACAAATGGATGACATCCGCAAATGACAAACCTTACGGGGTTTACATGATGGCAGCGTTATTCTTCTTCCTTCCCGGCTTCCGGCAACAGTGTAACAATGTATAGAGGAAGGAAGGAAGACAGGGTCGGATTACTGAGACTCATCCCGTTTCTTTTAAACAAAAAGGAATATAACCAAACTCGTGCTCTCAACAGGTTCTCAGTGACAGTCCTCAACAGTTCTTGCTCTCCAACTTTCATCGGCGGTCACAGCACAAGCTCTCAGATTGATCTCTCTCCTCTTGCTCACTGTTCCACAGCAGCGTATATCTGGTCTCTTCACGCCAATTGCTGCAACAAGACAGGTGTTTCTCATTTGCACTTGACCTACTTACTCACCGCTCGTCTCCCAACTCTCTCTCCCATAGCAGGCCTCGCCGCTGAACCACGCCCCCCACACCAAAACCATTTTCTCATAAATCTTGTAACTTTTATATATAAAACTTGAGTACTGGAGTGTTCAGTTCAGCATCTTTTGCCCTTGAAGGCTCTGCACTCATCTAGACAAACTGAATAGCAACATCTGTAATAAGCAGCATCTTATGGACATGAGGAAAACCCTTCCCAAATCAGTTATCTGCACTGTAGAACAAAGAATCCCAGGAATCTCAGATATTTCCAGCATTTCCTTGTGAGAGCTGGATGGACAAGCACATGAAGTTGTCAAACAGCTCTTGTCTCAGAAATCCTTCCAGAATGTTCAGCTTCAGTTGTCTTTACTCATCTGCTTTCAGTCTGTCCATTCAATCAGTCATTCAATCCCATCTGGCATTTGACACATTCTGCTTCTGAGATTTTCATGCTTGTTGCTTAAAACAGCAGTATGACCAAAACAGACATCCTTGTCTCTTTTGGTCTGTGCATCCATATTAGAATCCATAATAGCCTGAGAAGGTTGGCACTTGGCAGGTTCATCATCGCAGACGACGCCACTAAGTTGAACTGGCATGTGTTTTTCTTGGTACCACAGACTCTCTCTCTTCAAATTCCAGTTCAATTTTCTTCATTTTGAGTTTCCACATGTTATGGCCACTGGGAATACAAACTTGACCACATGCAAGTTTTTGAACTGTAAGACACTCAAGACAATGGAGGAGTTTCAGGGAGTTCAGAAACAGTGGCACTGATATAGAGAATAACTCCTGCTGGAGGGACTTTGTGCTTTAGAACGTTGCAGAGCTATTTCATACTCAAACAGCAACATTACACACAATAAAGAAAATATAATATGTCCTCTTTAAATGTCAGACATCTTTTTATGTGAGCGGTTCTTGTCTGGAATAAGCTGCCCAGTGAAGCAGACTTCACTTCTATAATCAGGAGTTTGTTTTTCAAGACTCCAGAAGGATTTAAATTGTAAAACATGTGCAGTCTATCCGCTTGTGATTGATAACACCTGTGTTCCTGATCAGGCCCAGTCTTTTCTGATTGGTTTATTCTGCTCTGATTGTCTGATTGGTCAGGGGCACGTTCAAGTTCAAAACGGTACGCAACGTTTTGCTACGGTTTCCGTGTTGAACGTCATGTTTCCTGGAAACGGTGTGCAACGGGGTTTGAGATACGTTTTCTCTTGTTTGGTGGGTGTGTCAGAACTGCAGTCCAATCAGCAGCAACATGTATATAAAGCATGTGGTATTAAAGTGAACTCGCACAATGGGTTCAAGGAAAGTAATTTACAAATGTGTTCGATGCAGCTCGGTATATGTGCAACAACTGAGGATATTAGAAGACATGTTTGTCGTAAGTTTTATTGCAAAAATATAGGATATCAACATAATGATGTAGTTGTTTATATTTTTAGTGTCATTGCAAGTGTATGACATTTGGTATAGAAATAAACAATGGTAATTAAGTGCTTTTCCTAAAAATGAGAAAGAAAATACAGGGTATTAAAACAGTATGAACAACAAATAAAGTCAGTATGTGAGGCTAAATAGATGTGTTTTAGTCTGAATTAGGTAAGATGTGTGCTTCAGTTTCAGCAATCCTTCACTCGATTGGGATGTTCTTTGTGTTCTGGGCGGCAAGTGCAGTAACTGTAACATCGGGCATATTTTGTAGTATTAAACACATATTTATACCGACTTCATCAGGCTCTGAAAATTCTTCACAAAGAATGGCCTTCTCAGCTGCCATTTGTTATCAGAACAGTGTGGTCAACGCATCACCGTTTCTGTTTAAAAAACGCTGTGCAACGTTTTGTCGGGGCTGAACGCAGCCCAGATGACCCAGTCTTTTGTGATTGGTCTACTCTGCTCTGATTGGTCAGATGGCTTAGTCTGTTGTGATTGGTCTACTCTGCTCTGATTGGTCAGGTGGATCAGTCTGTTGTGATTGGTCTACTCTGCTCTGATTGGTCAGATGGCCCAGTCTGTTGTGATTGGTCTACTCTGCTCTGATTGGACAGATGGCTCAGTCTGTTGTGATTGGTCTACTCTGCTCTGATTGGTCAGAAGGCTCAGTCTGTTGTGATTGGTCTACTCTGCTCTGATTGGTCAGAAGGCCCAGTCTGTTGTGATTGGTCTACTCTGCTCTGATTGGATAGATGGATCAGTCTGTTGTGATTGGTCTACTCTGCTCTGATTGGTCAGATGGCCCAGTCTGTTGTGATTGGTCTACTCTGCTCTGATTGGACAGATGGCTCAGTCTGTTGTGATTGGTCTACTCTGCTCTGATTGGTCAGAAGGCTCAGTCTGTTGTGATTGGTCTACTCTGCTCTGATTGGACAGATGGCTCAGTCTGTTGTGATTGATCTACTCTGCTCTGATTGGACAGATGGCTCAGCACAAAAAATTTCATCTGCACCAGCATCTCATTGTCTCATTAAATCACTGTATAGTGATAATTTACAGCAATCAAAACACCTCTGTAAACGACAGTGATCTGTGGCTCGTTGTATTGTGTTATGGGAGCCATACATTTCACCATTAGCAAACTCACAAAAGATTTTGTCATTTAAAATCAGCACAACTGTGATCAATCATAACTCAAAAATAATCCAAAACAACATAATGTGTACACTTGATTACCAATTTGTTGTAATTTGTCATTCAGGAGGATTTTTAAATGTTTTAGAAAGAAGTCTCTTGGAATATTGTAAATATTATTAGAATTGAAATAAACTGTTTTCTATATGAATAAACTGTAATTTATATCCTGTGATCAAAGCTGAATTTTCAGCATCATTACTCCAGTGTCGCATGATCCTTCAGAAATAATTCTAATATGATGGTTTGGTGCTGAAACTGATTATTATCAATGTTGAAAACCGTTGTGCTGCTTCATATTTCTGTGGAAAATGATCATTTTTCCAGGATTTTTTGATGAATAGAAAGTTCAGTAAACAGCCTTTATTTGCATTTATTAAATGTATTTGTAACATTATAAATGTCTTTACTGTCACTTTTGATCAATTTAACGCATCCTCCTTGATGAAGGATCAAGAAGATCTCTCAATGAGATGCTCTCATTGACAAATACAGAACAATTAGTTAATGCGTTCATGACATCAAGGCTAGATTATTGTAATGCTCTACTGGGTGGTTGCCCTGCACGCTTAATAAATAAACTACAGCTGGTCCACAACGCAGCAGCTCGAGTTCTTAACAGAACCAGGAAGTATGACCATATTAGCCCGGTTCTGTCAACACTGCATTGGCTCCCTATTTAACATCGTATACATTTTAAAATATTGCTGATTACTTACAAAGCACTAAATGGTTTAGCTCCGCAGTACTTGAGCGAGCTCTTAACGCATTATAGTCCTTCACGTCTATTGCGATCTCAAAATCCCGGCCAGTTAATAATACCTAGAATATCAAAATCAACTGCTGGCGGTAGATCCTTTTCCTATTTAGCACCAAAACTCTGGAACAGTCTT